>JBAGKO010000010.1:6428859-6445546 GCA_037177275.1 Acacia concinna
CCCCCCCCCCCCCCCCCAAAAAAAAAAAAAAAAAAAAACACTATTTTAAGCTATATCAAAAGTTTTCTATTGTCTTTTGATGTTATACTAATTGACTAAGCTTTCTTGGATTCAGGTTAGAGCAGGATGCTTCTCTGAGATTCCTCAGGGCACATTGCCAGCTCACCCACTTCTAAATTTTGTATTCAACTCATTACAGGTATTCCATTTCCTATGTGCATATTTAAATGAAGTATTCATGCTTTTCTTAAGATTACTTATGCTTAAGTTGTATCTGTATTTGTGGGGAAGGTTCCTTTATCATTTGATCTGGCCATTGAAGTTCTTATTGAGCTAGTGAGCCGGCATGAGGTATGGTTGTTTGCTCTTACAAATTGTCATTCAAACTCAATTGATTTACCATGATTGCTCATGTGGGTGTTAGGTGCATTGCACTTAAATACTCTCACAAACACATGCATATTTCTCTGGCAGGAGACTTAAAACTCACCCTCAGAGGGTGGAGAGTTTTTTGGTCCTTAAATACAAGGCTTCCTCTTTGGATGAATTTGGGTTGATGTGTGGTTGGTTATTTATTGTGGTTTTGGGCACAAATGTCAAACTTTATGACAGTCAGAATATAAGTCTTAGGCAACTCTTAAAATTAAGGTATGAGCAATGTGGGGTACATCAATGCCAGGTGAGGAAAAGACTTACAGAATCATTGACTATTTAGGGTCATTTTTGTCTGGCTCAATAAAGATATGAAATTAAAACTCCTCATGAAGATTGTGCTCATTATTTTATAGATAAATTTTGCAGAATTACTTTGGCAGGTGTAATTTTACAGTCTGTACTGCATTCATCTCAAATTTCAATTGTAAAGTCTTTTGAATATGAAAGATCCATCTCTTTTGATCTGTGCCTTTTGTTTAGGGGGTGCCCCAGGTTTTATTATGCAGAGTACATTACCTCAAGGAAGTACTTCTTTTACCAGCTCTTTCTAGGGGAGACGAGAAAATAATTGGCGGTCTCACATGCTTGCTGTCAGAAATTGGGCAGGCTGTAAGTGTTAAATGATAATACATGCTCCAAAGTATTGTCACAAGGAAAAACAAAACTTGTTTTAGAATTGTCAAATCCTCTTCATGTTCATCATTTGATGAGCTGCCCATTTGAATTTTAACGCTTGTCTAAAGTAACATTAGAGAATCATCCTTTTTTCTTGGCAAAATAAATATTTTTGTTTGGTGGAAACATGCCAATGATGCAGTTATATGCTTATTGTTTTTATCGTTTGTCTTATCTTTCCCATCCATTTTGTGTAACTGCGTGTCTTATTTAACTTGTCCCCTTCTTTGAATGTATGCTAGGCTCCATGCCTTATTGTTGAAGCTAGTCCAGAAGCCCGTGCACTGGCAGATGCACTCTTGAGGTGATGACTATTGCGAGCTCCAACTATAGCTGGTTTTAATGTTTTTTGTGCATTTTCAAGCTATTTTATAATGTTATTGTTGAAAATTTATATTGGATTTCATAATTGAACTGAAGAGCTCCAATCAGGTACTTGCATAAGCATGTTTCAGAAGCCCCTTTTCTTGAATTATCGAAATTATGCCTGTATATGTGGCATACTGCTTCCTGTCAAATTAGCTTCCTTGCGCAAGAGTTTAACACGCTGAATGTTCATGCAGCTGTGTGACATTTCCTAGTGAAGATTGGGAGATTGCAGACTCAGCATTGCAGTTTTGGTAATTTTACCTTGGGGTTGACAATTTTTTATTCAGTTTGCATTACCTATGTCCTTTATTGTTCATATGCTGGTGTGATCTCTCCCCCCCTCTGCATGCTCTTTAATTTTGTTGCTATTTACATTTAACAGATGCAGCTTTCTGAGTGACTATTGGTGGCAACACCAGTACATCACTTTAACATCCCAAAATATTTGTGAGAACAGTCGTGGATTTTTTTGATTGTATGATATGAATTTTGATAGTTTGCACCCTGTATATTGTCTCAGGTCCACTCTTGCGAGCTATATTCTTGGCCTTGATGAAGATGGTGCAAAAGGCAGGAAACATGTGGAAGGCATTTTTTCATCTGTGTTCTCCGCATTACTTGATTCACTTTTATTGCGTTCTCAGGTTTTTTCTTTATCTGTTTGGTTTTTCCGTGTTGCTGCTTTGCATTCGGCCGTTTATGATTTCTGGCTTTTGTCATTATAAGTGAAACTAATGCTAGGATGAAATATGCTTTTTTCTTGTTTGAATTATGATGAACTCTGCTGCAATATTTCTATGTAAATCTCCCTAATCATGAGACTGATGTTATGACATGTTTGGTTTGGACTTTTGAAAGCTGAAAAGTTCTTCTGTGAAACAAGCTTTTGGTAAATGTTTTTTGAGTATTTTCTCTATGATCAGAAAGTTCATTTCGCAAACAAACTTTCAGATGCTAAAAGCCTTTTTTTAGTTACACTTAACTTCACTAGCCAATCTTTTATGAATTTTGTTTTGCACTGATTAGTTGTTGAGACATCTTATATTTTAACAAATTTAATGTTCTAATTTTCTCTTCTTGGGCGCATGACAGGTTGATGATTCCACATATAATGATGACAGCAGAGTGACGGATTTACCTGATGGTCTTGTCCATTTCAGGATGAATCTAGTTGAACTTTTGGTGGATATATGTCACCTATTAGGATCTTCCATTTTTATGCAAAAGGTGCTTTTCAAAAGTCTATTTCCTTTACTCTTTTAACTCAACTTTTAGTGTAGGTTTCATGTTTTACATCTTCTATAATTGAATACTTCATTTCTTAGATAACTTATAATACTACCTCTGGACCCTAATGTAGGAGCTTGATAACTAATCTGTAAATATTAAGAAATATAGTTAAGTTAGTTATTTGCAACAAATATGGGTTGATATTCTTAAAATGCTCTCTTTAATCATAACTACCACAGGATGGGAACCCCTTAATATGTGTAACCAATATGGATATGTTAGGAAAAAGTTTTGAATTTTGGAGACAAAGTGGATTGATGTATTATATTTAGGACCAAATCCAACCCCTCAACTAGCTTTTATATTTAGGATTAGTGGTTGTATCCAACTGTAAACTGGTATGAGCAAAAGAAAATTCCTTGGTTTAATAGTTTTGGATCATGAGTAAATGGACAAGTTACATGTCAAATCTACTATGACACAATCAATTGAAATCTTTTCACTTGAATTGCTCTTTCCCTCCTTATTCAAATCTTGATCTTGAGTGGGTCGATAACATGTCCTTTTTGTCACCTGAAATGCTGTGCTATACTGTTGTGGCTAACCAATTCATATACCTGTAAAATTCATCTGCCATGAATTAGTTAAAACAAGTTCTGATAATGTTCCTACTTCATTTCCCTCACTTTGAATATCATTGTTTTTACAGCTATTTATTGGCGGCTGGGGATCTCTTAATCTGCCAATCCCATGGAAGGAAGTTGAAAGCAAGCTGTTTGTTCTTAATGCGGTTTGTTACTTTGTGTCACTCTGTATGTACCTTTATGCTTTGAGTGGGATGGGATGTTCTAGAGTCTGCCATTATAAACTTGCTTTTTTAAAAGAAAAAGGCTGAAAGTCTTGATTTTTTTCATTTATGCTTCAAAAACTGGAGCTGAAGATTTAACTTGCATTAGATCATTGAGCTGAACCACTAGCAAAAGGAAATTGGAGAATACTGGAGGCATAAAATAGAATAGACAATATTTTTAGTCAGGAATATGCTAGAAGATTTTGTTTCTTTCTTTTTTCTTTTTGGGTGATTTTGGTATATGTGCACTTTCTTCTAGTTTTGGTTTTGAACGCATTATTTGCAAATTACGTAGTTTTCATTTTTTAACACAAATGCATACACGATAATCAAGTTATATAATGATTATATACATGTTTTCTTCCAGGTTGCTGAGGTAATCATACAGGATGGCCAAACCTTTGATGCCTCTGTAGTCATGCAGTTGGTGACAATGTTGTCAGCTAAGCCTTCTGATGGACTGAAAGGCTTCATCTGCATTGTGCGTTATATATGATTTTTCTCTCATTTCTTTCATTGGTATTCATTTCCAAAGTAGCAAGCTGTTCTATTTCTTCTTTTCACGTAATGTTTTTTTTTTTTAAATTTTTCTTTTGAATAGGTATACAGATCTCTGGCAGATGCTGTTGGTTCCTATTCTAAGTGGATATCTGCTTTTAAGACAAATTTTAGGCCCTTGTTGTGAGTACTTTTGTTTTTTTTGGTTAGGATATAAGGGTTCTAGTGGACTGTTTGGTGCCATTGTTGTAAATTACCTTGTGCTTTCAGTTTTAGATACATCCAATCAGGTTTTATAAAATTTTGTAACTGAACCAAAATGGTTTTGTTGAATTGATTTGATTCATTGCTGATTGACAATACTATGTGTTTTTTCTTCCTTGGTTCTCACATTTCTTATTTTTAATAGGCTTTCTACTTGCAGATTATTTCTTGCTATAGGGATTTCAGAGCCTCTGTCTTCAAATGCCTGCGCTTCTGCTTTGCGTAAAGTCTGTGAAGATGCATCAGTAGTAATTTATGAACCTTCCAATTTGGAAATTTTAATGTGGATAGGAGAGGTGAGCTGGTCTCTGGCCTTAGCGCAGTAAAAATTAGCAAGAATATTTTTCATCGAGTTGTATTTTGTGCACGTGCTGGGCACTCAAGTGGGGGTTGAGAATCCTTGTCCAAAAGGTAGCCATTGAGGTGGAAGATTTAATCATTAAGTACCTGATAGAACATTCCATGCCATCCAATGGGAGACTGGTTCCCATCAATTGACCCCCTTTAGAGAACCAGCATCCTAGAAACTGAAACATTCTACCAAGCTTCTTCATAGGTCAGAACCCTCCATAGCTTAGCCTTTTCATAATTGTGGACTATGAGCTCTGATAGCAATTGATGGGCAGTAAGTGGCGTGAAGAGCACTCTCTTAGAAGCTCATTATTGGGATGAGAGAGCTAACATAAAGTACCCTCTTTGGCATCTCATACGGGGTTTATTGCATGACATATATGCCCAAATTTAAATATTATAATATGCTCATTACTTTCTTCTCTCAAATATCTAAGAGAATTCATTGTTCTTCTTTGGCCATTAAAGTCTTGTTTCTTCTTGTAGGGGTTAGAGAAATGGCATTTACCTTTGGAAGATGAGGAAGAAGTTGTGAATGCAATCAGTTTGGTCCTTGGTTCTGTACCCAATAGAGAACTAAAGGGCAACTTATTGGCTAGATTGCTGACTTCCAGCTTTGAAGCAGTTGGAAAACTGGTGAGGTTCCTTTTTTGTTCCCCCATCTTGTGAATGATATCAGATTAAGTGCTCATTTGGGAACTTCTAAAAAGTGCCTTTTTGAGCACTTTTTTACAAGTTGAAACAAAACTCCTCTTACATATTTACCTCGTAAATTATAAAGCATTTATAAAATGCTAAAACAAACCGGCGCTTTGATGTTGTGTTGCTTGTTTTAAGTGGATCCAATGAACAACATATTAATATGATATCATGAACTAATTCTCATTTATTTTTTATGGTATTGGTAGGTAATGGTGTCAAAAATTGATTATATGTTCATGTTTTCATGAAGATGAATGCATTGATTACGCGTTTAATTTTGATAATATGTGTACAACTGATTGCTAGTGATTTCATCCTTTTTCCTTATGGCCATCCTTTATATTTTTACTTCGTCAGTATAAAGATAGATTTTTTAAGGAACTGAAGATAAATAAATAAATAGTTGGCGAAACACAAAGAAAAATAAATAAATAAGGCCTCATGGATTACAATTGATAATTAGCATCTATGGGCTAACTATGAATCTTAATGATAGATCCTTTGTAGTTTAGATGATAGACGGACAGATAGTTCATCACGAAGTCTGTTGAATGGCGGAAGTTATTTGATGTTTTCATCCTCTTGTAAAACTATGTTTTTGATCTCTTAATTACTTCCTGAGTTGATTTATTTATTTATTTTTTTGTCATCTTTATTTTATATATTTCTGTTATTTGAATCCGATATTTTGTTCTAACTATAATTGTGTTGGGGATGTCATGTTATAATCTTTGATTGTTTAATGCCACATAGGTAGTGGCTTTTTTTTTTCGCTACAACATGCATTTCTCCCATACTTCTTTATCCTATTATAAATCCCAGAATGCACTTGTTTGATACTTCTATGTGGATTTTGCTCCTTCAATAAGGGGATATCATGTATTAAATTAATTTTAGCCTAAATAATCCACAATAAAATTTATGTTTGATTAAGAGTCTTCAATATTTTTCAGGTTGATCCAGATAGCAGCCATTCACTTAAGCAGAATCCAGCCTCTTATACACAAGTGCTAAATGCTGCAGCTAGAGGGTTGCACAGGTGCACTGTTGATATCTATTTTTTGGATGTCTGAATCTAAGAACAGTGGAGTGGATAATAGTTGGAAGGAATCTTGTCAAATTATTAGTCATTATATATATTTTTGTGCCAACCATGGTTTAGGTCTTGCAAGTTAGTGTTAGATTTGTAATTTGTTTATTGAAACCATTTGGTCCATAAAATGGTTAGTTCTATGTACATCTTTGCATTTCTGTTTTTACTTTTGTCTTCTTTTGGGTTTTCAGACGTAAGCTTTATAATTGTCTCTCTATTCCCCTTTGGAACGTCTTTAATTGCTAATATAGAACCATTTGGTCGGTCCCCTCTCTTTGTGCTGTGTCAATCTACATCTACAATCAGTTAACGCCTTAACGGGAGGTGGAACCACTAACATGTTCATCTATGCTTTCCATATAAAACACTGGGATGACTCTATTTTGACTGACACCTTTGGTTAGATACTGCATCAGTCTCTGTTTAACTGAGCTATCCTCTCCATTTCGCATAATATGTAAATTATCCGGTTTTTTGTTGATTTTGGATTGTCATTATTTGTCTTAATCCTCAATTATTGATTGCTTCTCTGCTTTTATTGAAGCTTTCATGTGTTTTTGATTATAATGTCATGGTCTCTGGTTTTATCCCACCACTCATCATGATCCTTCAAATTTAGAATTGGAACTGTATTCAGTCATCTTGCTATGTCCGGGGCAGCCGAACCTGGTACAGATGACTCCATCCTTTCGTTGCTAAGTGTTTTTTGGCCCATTCTGGAGAAGCTTTTTTGTTCTGAGCATATGGAGAGTGGCAATTTATCCATGGCAGCTTGCCGAGCTCTTTCCTTAGCAATTCAATCTTCAGGTATGCTTGCCTTCTTGTTGGACATGTATACTAGTTTTGTCTCACTCAAAAGGGAAAAACTTCTTTTTCTTTTTTTAAAATGTGCAGGTCAGCATTTTGCCACACTACTATCCAAAGTTCTGGATTGGCTTTCAACAAATTTTGTCTTGTTTCAAAGTCATGATTGCTATATTAGAACTGGTATACTTTTTTGTGGCATCTCATGTTCAGTTTTGCAATTATATCCTCAAATTCAGAAGCTAATTATTGCAATGAAGTGCATAATTATCGTCACATGAGAATGTAAAAAAACTGAATTTTTGTTGTATTCAAAATTTTTAAAGTTGAACTCTTCACTTTTTGCCTTGAACCGTTGCTATTTGTCTAATTATTCAACATCTTTCAGCTTCTATTGTCATTGAAGAATTCGGTCACAAAGAGGAGTATGGGCCTTTATTTGTCACAACTTTTGAAAGATTTACTAATGCAGCATCTGTAACGGCTCTAACTTCCTCATACATATGTGATCAAGAGCCTGACCTTGTGGAGGCCTACACCAATTTTGCATCCACCTTTATTCGCTCCTGTAACAAGGTTTTCATTCATTCTTCCCTTTTCTTTTCCTTTTTTGGGGTGGGAGCTGTTGTGAAAGATTCTTGAATAGAATCTGGATATATTTACCAATTGGACGATGTATCTCAGGATGTGCTGGCAACGTCTGGTTCCCTTCTTGAAGTTTCTGTCCAGAAAGCAGCTATTTGTTGTACAGCAATGCATCGTGGAGCAGCTCTTGCTGCAATGTCATATTTATCTTGTAAGAGTAAATTATTCTTATTCTGTTTTTAATTTCTTGTTGACTTGTGTTCTTACATGTTGCATGAGTTTTGGCAATAGCAATTTTGTAGCATGTTTGGTGGAATATGAGTTTGCCTGAAAAAGATGAGAAAATAAAATACGGTTTTTTTAGTAAAATATTATTAAATTTTGCTGCAATCTAGGCTATAAAGTAACTTCCTCAATCTTTGTGCATAGCATTATCTGATATATAATAGGGATTATTAATTTTTACTAGTTACATGAAGCTGATTAATTGGTTTCTTGACTTTTCAGGTTTCTTAGATGTGGGCTTGGTCTCTTTGTTGGAATGTGCAAATTATATCCTCGAAGGCTCATTCATTGCCACATCCATTCATGTCATTTCTCACAGTGGTGAGGGGCTTGTTTCCAATGTTGTGTATGCTTTACTCGGTGTTTCTGCAATGTCACGGGTTAGTATATTGGAATTTATTTAAACTTTATTGTTTCAGTTTTCTTCATGGCTAATAAATGTGATTTGACATGTAAAAGTATGAGAAGGAAGTGGTGACCACTAAAGATTTGGTTAGGATGAAATTTTATTGTTTTAGGAAATAGTTTTTGGCATGCATTTTGTAGAAAACAAATCCTTGTTTTACTCCAGAGAAGGTGTTGGCCCTGTTCTTCGTTAGTGAATTAAGTTTTGGTCTTTGTGTGAAGAAGTATAAACCTTTCTTTTGTTATTTCTATGACTCTAGCGAGCATTAATAAGACTGAAGCAATACAATATCTTACTTCGGTTATTGAATTCAGTAGTCATTGTGCAGTTGTTTTTTCATATGTATGCACATATCATACATCCTTTAATTATACCTTGAAATAAGTTCTGCCTTTTTATAAACTGTAATGGGTTTCTAATATATCGATATCTGTAAAGAAGCAGGGTCAAGTTTTCCAATCTTACCTTTCCCTCTATCTTATCCCTAATTCCTCATGTACTGATCAATAAATCTTTCCTTATAGCGTGTATTCTTAGCTTGTCAATTTTTCATTGAAAAGCCAACTGAGAATAATCCTGTGCATGCTAGGTTCACAAATGTGCAACAATTTTGCAACAATTGGCAGCAATTTGCAATCTATGTGAAAGAACCACTTGGAAGACTATAGTTTGCAGGGAAACTTTGCATGGATGGCTACATTCAGCGGTCTCTCTCTCATTTTTTGCCTATAATTTGTTATATATGTTGTCTTTTGATTTGCATCTGCTTTGTTTGGCATGGCCTTCATAATAACCTTCATATGGGTTCACAAATTCGCCCCACCCTTCTGTTTTCTGATTTTCATGAAACTTGAGTCTGATCACACAAGTGTTTCTATGTTATCCTTCATAATGCTTTCAATTTTGGTTTGGAACTGTTGGTATGGAAGCTTCTTCCTTTTTGGTCAAATTAGATTCTGGGTGTTTCTTTTTAACTTGAACTAGTGCTTAAGTGTTGTGGTGGCAACTTAGATGGCGTCTAGTCTAACAGAGTCAGAGTCAGAGGAGCATTGGGCTGTATTAACTTGAATATGCTTGAGATCAGTGAGCCATGTGGGGAACAGTTCATCTTATTTGTTCACAAACAAGATGAAATGCTTTCATTTTGCTGCTATTAGGTGTCCATTTTTAATTCATATTGAGCTGAAACAGCTAGCTAATGTTAGCTTTGTTGATGAAATGAGCGCCAAAGACGATACAGTTGAAGGTCAACTTTTTGAATAGTGGGAGAATGACTGAAGAATTAGGGGACATGTTTGAGAGTGTGTAATTAGTAGTGGTTCATCAATTGAAAAATTTGGTTAGCTTTTTATTATTATTGAATGACATATTCAATTTTTTAAATTAAATTGATGTATAGCTATTATTTCTTATAGTTTTTCCTCGGAAGTTGTTAATTTCCTTAGTTCAGCAAGTTCTCTGCCTGATCCAGCTTAACCAGTTTCCCAAAAGTTGTCAGTTTTCGAGTTAGGCTGCATCCTACTTGAAAAATCCTACTCTTGATATATTTATATTTATTTCTAATAACACGTGCATTTTTTTCCTGGAGTTGTAAACTTGATTGAATATGCAATTTTGTTTTGTGACTAATAGTATTATGTTCATATTCCTGTAAATCGTCCATGAGCTAATTATGATTTCATCAAGTCTTAGCTTTCTTGGATTAGATAGTGTCAGTCTCAAGCTTGCTTCATCAACTGTTTGAGGTTTTAGTGTGGATTGAAGCCTATAGTAGTTGTTGACGTATATACTATATGCATCTAAGTACATTTTAACTAATTGGAACTGTAACTATGAGTTCTGTGGTGGATGGCCATTTGACATATCTCTCAACTGTCTTGTAGAATTTGAGAAATGTGATGGATTTGTTGATGGCTACCTCAGGCCTCAGCAATCAACATTGATGTCTTGTTGGACTTTTTATCTTATGGGTTTCTCTCTTCCATTTCCTTTCCTTTGTCTCCATCTAGCACTGTTTGATTGACAATTTGAGTCACCAGGTTCAGGCTTTTCCTGCTGAATACCTAAACCAAGGAGAAGCGGAAACTCTAGTGCCGCTTTGGTCCAAGGCCCTTGCTGATGCAGCCGTTGACTACATAGAGAGCAAGAGGTCTAATGGAGAAATGAATAATTTTGGGCATATGCAAGGAAAGGGTGGCAGAGTTCTAAAGCGCCTTGTTCGGGAGTTTGCTGATGCTCACCGAAACATGCAAATTTAACTTGATTGCTGCATAAATATTTCTTAGTTTACTGACCCAATCCATCATGCAACTTCAAGAGTTGAGTAAGCACTTTTCTTTTGCCCAAAGAACCTGCGAGATTTGGTGTATACTGATGAGAATTGACTCGTTCAATTGCCTCTGATGCCTGCCACTGGAAATACGTCGCCATATACCACATCATTATTCATCCGGATTTTTGTCCTATGTACAGAATCATGCCCCCAATTTTGGTAGCCCTGTGATCAGATTAGGAAAACTTTCGCCCTTTTCAAATTGAAATGGATATATTTGTGCAGAAGTGGAGATGGAATAGAGATTGAGGGGAAAGAATTTTTCAATGTATCAGAACGATTAATTTTTCTGTGTATCAGAACCATTTGA
Organism: Acacia concinna; assembly: GCA_037177275.1. NCBI lineage: Eukaryota > Viridiplantae > Streptophyta > Magnoliopsida > Fabales > Fabaceae > Acacia > Acacia concinna. Next base: position 6,440,049 of record JBAGKO010000010.1, read on the forward strand.
TTACTTGTTATCACGATGACAGCGCTGTAGATGTATATGTTCACGAGTCCTAGAATGCGCAAACAATATGTATGTTCAACTTGTATATTTTTACTTGAGGGATGTTTCATCAAATTTAATATTATTTTTTTCCCTATTCTTGATTATTCTTCCATCAAATATGATGATTAAGGATGTGGCTTGGACTTCCTTTTGAAAGGATGTGGCTTATTTAGAATGACAATTGGAACCTTAAAAAACAGTTTTTAAATTATGATTTACAATGTACGATCCTGCTGATGTTCACAGATATTTCTAAATTCCACCCTTGTAAGCAATCTCTTGGCAAATTAGCACAATTAAGGTGGAGTTAGTCCATGTGGACTTTTTATGAACTATAAACTCGATAGAGGATAGTGGCCAAAAGTATATATGGAATTAACTGATGGAACCAAATTGAAAATAGAAATATGATAATATTCATACCATAAAATAGGATGCTGGTATCCAACTGAAAAAATGAGGTTTATTTCATAAACTTACCCAATTTTTTAAAAAGAAGATAAATTGATAAAACTGATTAAAAAGATGTATGAGTATATTAGACTTCCCAGGCAAAATATAAACTTCTTATATAATGTATATGTTAATTTATTTTTATACTTCATATGGTGAAAAAGTAATTTTGAATTTTTAATGACACTAAAAATGATCCAAAGAACGCTTTTGGTAAAGATGCATTGGGATACAAACAAAATTCATGATACAGAAAAAAAAAATTCAGTCCCAATGGGAAAAAAAAATTACATTTGTCAAATGCAGAAGTTTTTGTGATAGAAAATAATGTGTCTAAATGTTATAATTTATGAAACAAACTGATTATATTAAAAAAAATTAAAATTAAATTTTACTCATTTTTCTGACACAGGTTAATTGTCTTTGGTTCATAGAATAAAAAGTAATATAATTGAATGTAATGTAATATAATGTAATGGTAATTCTATATATTTATTTGGTTTGTCATTAAGGAAATATGACACATATACATAAAAAATTTTGGTTGGATTACATCTCACGTGAGAATATATGAGAATAATATAGTCAGAGACAAAATTATCTATATTTACACACACACATATATATAATATACTTGTTGGGTTTATGATAACTTTTTCAATTTATATAGTATACACATCTATTTTATAATAACTTTTTTCATATTTAATGATGAAAATATTGTACCTGATACAAGTTGGGTCCATAGTAATTTTTTAATATTTAATGGTGAGAATATTATTTAATGGGATCTTTTAATATTTTTAATGGTATATTTTTTTAAAAAAAAATTATTGGGAAAATATTTTTTAAAAATATTATATAATTACTTAATATTTTAAATATTTAATAGTAATAATTATTTAATATTTAAAAATATTTATCTATAGGCACTTTATCAAATTAAAAAATTATAATAACAATAGAGTCTTTCATTTAAATACAGGATATCTGCATTCTTATTAACAGCCCCTAATAATGTAATTTCCATTATATCAAATGATTAATCAAAATTATTTTTTATAATCTAATTTACATTATTTAAATCCAACTAAATACTATAATCAATATATTACATCTAATTATATATAATAAACTCCCATCTAATCTAACCACAAACGGCTATAATTATTCAGATCCAATACTATCAAACATCTCGGACAAAACAAGGTACAGGAACAGGACTGTGGGTCCGGTAAGTTTTTTCCCCCCTCCCTGCCAGCTCTCGAACTCTTGCCTGATAGTCAATAGCATCACTATAAACCACAAGGGCACGAGGGAACTAGCCCGGGAAGCTATTAATCAGACGAAAGATTCCACAGCTTGAAGCGGCTGGAGTAGAGCTAACTACAAACCCTAAAGGGCAGAGGAAAAGGGATCGGAGATTCTCTTTCCAGGAATCGTAATCAAAAGGTGCAGTCTGAATCGCTTCCGTCCTTCGTCAAACTTTTTACCTTGTTAATATTCGCTTGAATTCTGATAGTTGATGGACTTAATTTTCTTTTTTAATATTTCGATTTGTTTTGCTGACCTTTGTATGCAGAATGGTTTGAAATTTCACGGTTTAAAATATGGGCTGTTCGCCTGCTGTGACATATTTCTTGGTAAAGAAAGTGTACGACCTGATTTGTCCTGAGTCCTGTTAGAGGACTGTTAGAATGCGAATCTGGTATTTTGTTTGTCTGCTGGCGAATCAATCTGGGCTGATGTGAGTGGCTGGTCAAATTGTAACATTTATTGAGTCTTTTAAGTTCGATTAGAAAGTGGATAAGGTCTCCTGAGAGCAAATCGCCTTTCTCAAAATGGAGGGCATAGATTGGGAAGGATGTTGTGATAATTCTCGGGTCCTCGTGAAAAAGAGGGGAAAAATAAACTTAGGTTGATTGGCTGGGCTTGCTGATGCGTTATCTTCTAGGAGTGGGAAGGATTTCATAGGTTCAGCGCATGAATTAAATTCATATACTTACCACCTAACTTTGGGTATAATGCTGCTAATTGCAAAGATAGTCCCTTTTGATAAAGCTCCCACTAGGTACAGTATGGTGAGAGATAGATGTATGCTGTCTTAACCCCACAATAATAGAGGTTGTTTCCAGGATTCGAATTCATGACCTTCAGGTCATGTGGTTGCAACCTTACCGCTGCACCAAGGCCCAACCTCTAATTGCAGAGATAGTAAAGCTTAATATTTACTCCGATTCATCTAATATTTATTACATGATGTTGCTTAGAAAGGCTTGAAAGTGGGTTAGATGTTGAAGGGCTTAAAGTTTGGGTTAGAGATTGGAGATTAAGTTGGTTTTTGTTCCTTTTGTCGGTATCGGTATTTGGTAGTGTCAACTTTCTTGAGGTTTTTAGTACTTTGTTGGACTTTTTCATTCTCTCCTGGCATTTTCAATGTAAAATTTCATCCTGTGGATATTGAAATTTTTGGTTGAAGAATTTGAAAATATTTCTCAAGAATCACAAATATTATTCCTATTTGGTAATTCTGAGTTGTGCTTTGATCATGTCTAGAATATGAAATCAAAATGTATGATATATAAAACATCAAAACTACAGTGCATTGACACAAGTATTCACTATTTTGGTTGCACCTAACTCCTCCATAGTTGTGTTGGTGTTTGCTTGATTATATGATGTGCATAGTAGTTGAATATATAGCGTATCTATGGGTGGTTTTCAATATTTGTTTTCCTTTAGATATTTTAATACACGCATCTGTGGCTGTTTGTAGGCTAGTCTCCTATTATTGGCAACAATGGCAGATGGTCAAGAATCAGACAAGAATATTGAGATTTGGAAGATTAAGAAATTAATCAAGGCATTGGAAGCTGCAAGAGGTAATGGTACCAGCATGATTTCTCTTATTATGCCTCCACGTGATCAAATATCCCGGGTCACAAAAATGCTGGGAGATGAATTTGGAACTGCTTCAAACATCAAGAGTAGGGTGAACAGGCAGTCAGTTTTGGGAGCCATTACTTCTGCTCAACAGAGGCTGAAGCTCTACAATAAGGTTCCTCCAAATGGTTTGGTTCTTTATACTGGAACCATTGTTACTGAAGATGGCAAGGAAAAGAAGGTGACAATTGATTTTGAGCCGTTCAAGCCTATCAACGCTTCACTTTACCTCTGTGATAACAAGTTTCACACTGAAGCTCTCAATGAGCTTTTAGAGTCTGATGACAAGTTTGGTTTTATTGTTATGGATGGAAATGGAACCCTTTTTGGTACATTAAGTGGAAATACACGTGAGGTGCTTCATAAATTTACTGTTGATTTACCAAAGAAACATGGTAGAGGAGGGCAGTCAGCTCTACGTTTTGCTCGTCTTCGCATGGAAAAACGGCACAACTATGTTAGAAAGACAGCAGAACTTGCCACACAGTTTTTCATCAATCCTGCTACTAGTCAGCCTAATGTTTCTGGACTTATACTTGCTGGTTCAGCTGACTTCAAGACTGAGCTGAGCCAGTCAGATATGTTTGATCCCCGTTTACAGGCAAAAATATTAAATGTGGTTGATGTTTCTTATGGTGGTGAGAATGGTTTCAATCAAGCCATTGAGCTGTCCGCAGAAATCTTGTCAAATGTGAAGTTTATACAAGAAAAGCGCTTGATAGGGAAATATTTTGAGGAGATCAGCCAGGATACTGGGAAGTATGTCTTCGGAGTTGATGACACATTGAAGGCTCTGGAAATGGGTGCTGTGGAAACACTCATCGTGTGGGAAAGTTTGGATATAAATAGGTATGTGTTGAAAAATAGTTCCACTGGTGAGATTGTCATAAAGCATTTGAACAAGGAACAAGAAGCTGATCAAAACAACTTTCGAGATTCAGCCACCTCTGCGGAGTTGGAGGTTCAGGAAAAAATGCCCTTGCTTGAGTGGTTTGCAAATGAGTACAAGCGGTTTGGTTGCTCACTGGAATTTGTGACCAACAAATCTCAAGAGGGATCACAATTTTGCAGAGGGTTCGGTGGCATTGGTGGTATCCTTCGCTACCAGCTTGACATCAGATCATTCGACGAGTTTTCCGATGATGGAGGGGTGTATGAGGATTCCGACTGAGTTCATCCTGCAGTCATCTGTAATTTTGGATGATTGGATGAAGCATAGTTGCTTTTATAATTCGCAGTCTCTGAACATCCTTCGGGTTTTGTTGTTTTAAGACATCCGCTTTTGACGCTTATTCCATCACGTGTGTTAGTTAATTTTTCTGTCCTTTGCTTATTCCATCACACTTGTTTTTTTTCAGTCAATGTAAACATATGGCAACTCGGCCAAATTGTGGTGATCTATCGAGATGCAGACAAGCAGTAGTTTACATGGCAAGGTCATAATTTTTTGGGTAAATGTCAGTTCAGCACTATAAATTATTTTTTAAGGTGTAATTAACACTTTTAAATATTTATGGGTGTAATTACCACCCTAAACTATTTTTTGAGATGCAATTAGCACCCTAAATTATTTAGGGTGCAATTAGCATCTTGAACTAATAGACAAACTGCTTTTTTTTTTTTTTATCATAGTCTCGTTAGCATTAAAAAGGTCACTAAGTATTTAATATGTCAGCTAATTTATAATTAGATGTCCTTTAAATTAAAAATAAAAACAAAAAGTTCCCTTAGAAAAGTTTTCTCCTTTCAACATTTTATTTCTAATCAAAGCTTAGGGCGTTTGCAGAGTTTATTGAAATCTAAGATAATGAAACCTTTTTTCCTTAAAAAAAATTCAAGTGCCGTTTTAATTATAAATCACCTGATATATTAAATATTTATATGTCATTTTTAATGTTGAGGTGATTATGGAGAAAAAAATAAATAAATAATCCCAATCCTTCCATCTTAATTCTCTCTCTCTCATGAGTGTATTTGACGCCGTTTGTGCGACCTTTCCCTCTGATAGGGTTTCTTGCCTTCCATGGATGCTTGCCCAGTCAAGGTGCAGCGCAATGCTG
>JBAGKO010000010.1:6448701-6462110 GCA_037177275.1 Acacia concinna
AAACCAAACAAAAACTCCATTCCCCTCCCCTCCCCTCTAACAAACCAAACAAGGTTACATGCCCTCCCTCCCCTCCCCTCAAACCAAACACACCCTAAGAGTAACCCACCACCACATCGAGGAGATGATGCACTACTAAGAAACTAAAATGGAAAGGTGATCATAATGCTAATGATACTATAGAGGTTGAATGCTCCCTCACTCCGTCTAGTTGAGAAACTCATGTTTCTGCTACTCCTTGCCCTAAAAACGTTGCAGAGACTAAAGAGGTCACTCATACAGTGGATGATAATGCTATGAAAGTCGACAATGATCTACCCCAAACGCCGATGCCTTCTTTTAAAGATAAACTCCTTAATTTTGAAGAGAATGTTGTTGAGGAAGAAGAAGAGACAGTCTTGCAGTAGGGAGACATGGTTATTGGGTTAAATGGCAGCATACCCACTATAAACTTTGCTCATCATATCCTTGAAACACTAAACAAGAGAATGGGGTTTGCTATAACAGTCAAGCTCTTTGGACGATCTATAGGGTATAGGCAATTGAGAACGCAACTCAATAATATTTGGAAGCCAGTTGGGAAATTTCAGATAACAAATTTGGATGAAGAATGTTTTTTAGTAAAATTTAAAGTAGATCTGGATTTCCAAAATGTTTTGATTAATAGGCCTTGGGTGATTTTTGAACACCACCTTACTATGCAACCATGGACTCCTTCCACTAAACCTTGAGAAAGTGTGATCAATCAGGTGGTGGGATAGGTTAGATTGCTAAGGTTGCCAGCAAGATATTACCACAAGAGTATTATTAGATCCCTTGGAAGTGTTATTGGTGAGGTGATTAAGGTGGATTACAATATAGATTTTGGAGAGAGCGCAAATCTGCACGCCTAGTTGTGATTATAGATTTGACTAAGCCACTTATCTCAAAAATCTAGGTTGATGGAGAGACCATTTTGTAGAGTATGAAAGGCTTCCAACCATTTCTTTCCATTGTGGTAGATACGAACATCTTCAAGATGCTTTCCTAGAAAAAATGGTTGCAAAACATGAATGCATTGTTGGAAAAGAGCACAACAGCACCGGTGCGTGAGACAGTTCCTAAGCAAGATACATATGAGAACAATGAGTACAATGAATGGATGCAGGTACAAAGACGGAGGCGTATAATAGACATAGGGGCCAAGAAGGACTTTGGTCATGGCAACAGAAACATTTCCACATCTTCATGACTCAACGTTCTAAATGACCAAATAATTTTGGAGGACGAAAGGCATGAGGTGTACGAGAATGTCAAAACTTCCATTAGTGAAAGCACCATTCTGAGGCGAAAAGGTAGAGAGCAAAAGACAACAAAAAAGGTGGAGCATGAGAGCAAACAAAAAGAAAACTTAATAAGGGCCTCCAAGTGTGGACTGCATCTTTAATTCCTCTCACTATGCAGCACTAAAAGCACCCTCCAACCAAGATGCAAATTACAACTCTGCCATTTACATTCAAGACACCCGTGTCGCTAATCGTCATCAAGGTTCCAAAGCCTTTGCTTGTGACTTGGGCTAGCAGTCAAGTGAAAGAAGCCCAATTCGTAATACAGACACTCTTACGGAAATACCAAAAGCTCCAAATCCTAGGCCTAGAAGTCGTGACTTTAAGCTATCCTCTGGGTGGTGGAGCTCCAGCGTTGGGCCCAACGGAGGTGGCAGAAAAAAATATAAATATTTAATTAAGAAAAGACAATGACAATTTGGTCATTTAACCATAGAAAATTAATTTCAATTTGATCTTTAGTCCTTAAGTGAAGTTTCAAAAAGTTTTGGGGGCAATTTAAAATTTGGGAGAATTTCAATAAAGGACAGCAGTTATGAATTAATATCAGTTTAGTTTATAAACAAGTGAATGAGCCATATGAACATTGATTTTTCTTGTTCATATGACACATTCACTTATTTATGGGTTGCGCTAATATTAATTCCCAACTGCGGTTCTTTATTAAATTCTCCCTTAAAATTAAGTCACATCTATAGTCCCTCACTGAAAATTCTCTCATATATAATCAAATCAGGAATTAAGAAGTCGTTGATAAAAGGTATCTAACCTGCATAATCTAATTTAGAAGGTGAGGTATAGTCATATTCTGCACATACCAAAATTATTCACTGACAATTTTTCATGAATCATAACTCAAAATAAGAGTATAACTAGTTAATATGTTAAATCGCAATTTTCAAATAAAAAAAGTCACATTTCCTACTTATGAATTTGATGAGAAAAGAATCATTCATATATATCATTAAACTAATTTTGGACAGTTCAAATTTAATTTATTTTTTATACTTTAAATAAGTTTTTGATTTAATACATATAAAATTTAAAATAAATAACATCTTATTTTGATTTTTTTTTTAGTGGCCCAATCATGTATCCTAAGCAGACAATCTTTTAGGTACATCAATAGCTTAGATTAATCTAAATTCACTAGTTATAGGCACTTCAAAAGCTAAGAGATTTAACACTTTCCATGTTCTAGTGAAAATCGAACTGCCAACCTTAATAAAAGAAGAATGAGCCCTTACAGCTCAGCCACAAGCCCCTACCTTAGTTAATTTTGAGATTTTCTACTATATCATTAGAATTTTGCCATTAAGAAAAAATAAAGAACGAATTACCAAAGCAAATGATAATTATCATGATTGTAAAAATTGTAATTATTTAAATTTATGTTTTGATAATAGATCATTCTAAATACAGCACAAAAGTATAAATCCTTCTAAATAATTATTGTTTTTATTTTCCTTCTCTCTAATTTTTCATTTAAAAAATTAAGAATTGCACGTATATAAAAAAATTAGAATTGCGTTTCGTTCAGTTATAGAGAGGTACAGCAGCAGTTTTTTGTTTTTGGTGTTAAGAAAATTAATTATAGTGAGCGTCAACATTTTTTTACGAGGTAAACACGACCAGAGCACGAGATTGATATACATTCGGCGGTGACCTTATCTCGGACCCGCCATCTCTCCCAAAGGATTAGGTAAGTCACTCGAATATTGGCAGTATTATATAACACCTCCATCGAAACGGCAATTCATGCTTTTTTTGCTCACTGCAAGATTCATAGGCTTCTCCCTCTGTTGCCAGTTGACGCAGAGAGGGACCGGCGACCTTAAAAGGCGATCTATTTTTGACCTCTTCGTTTTTCTGCAGAGATTCTTTTAGGGGCTAGTGGGAATAGGAGAGAAAGCGAGCGGAGAAAAAGGTAAAAGGCAGCGATATAGAAAGATGCTTAGTCCGATAAAGGCCGCGATTGGAGATGCAGTGCTCACTTTTATGTGGGTCTTCTGCGCATCCACGCTTGGATTAGCCACTAGCTTCATAACAGCATCACTTGGTCTCCAGCATCTATCCTTCAATGGTCTTAATTACGCATCACTTCTCGTCACCACCGTCCTTGTCTTTACCCTTGTCTTTATCTTCACCATCATCGGTAATGCCTTGGGTGGTGCCACCTTCAACCCCACCGGCACTGCTGCCTTTTATGCCGTTGGTCTCGGCTCTGACACCCTTTTCTCCATGGCTCTCCGTTTTCCTGCTCAGGTTATTCTTACTTTGATTTCTAGATTTGTTTTTTTTTTAAGGCGTTTGAATCTTATTTTGGTTATGAATTCCTTTTATTTTGTCCTCCCTCTTAAAGGAAATTTCAAGAGATCAATGTGAATTAACGAGTGTCCTGAAATGTTTGATAGCTGATTTGGATCTTTGGATTCACAGGCGTTAGGTGCTGTGGGTGGTGCTTTGGCAATTATGGAGATGATGCCGCCGAAATTTAGACACATGATCGACGGACCTTCGTTGAAGGTTGATTTGCATACTGGAGCTATTGCGGAAGGGGTTCTGACATTTGTGATCACTCTGGCTGTTCTATTTATCATACTCAGGGGTCCTCGTAGTGAATTGTTGAAGACCTGGTTGCTGGCTATGTCTACGGTGGCTCTGGTAATGGTTGGCTCTGCTTACACCGGCCCCTCCATGAACCCTGCCAATGTGAGTGATCACATCATTGCGTTAGCTTTTGAATTTAATAACACGTGTTGTTTGATAACCTTCGGAAAAGGCTTGTTATTTTATCGTTTTGATTCCTTGTCCCGTTGTTTTCAAAATATTTTGTTCCGTCTAAATTTTTGTCCTTCACATAATTCCTAAAACCTCCCATGTTCCAACCTTAAGTACTGTTTTGTACGGCTTGACTTCATTTTGAAAGTTTGTGTTACATGGAAATAATGAGTAATTAGGGGATGGGTTGTAGGTTAGGCACCCAAGCACACGGCTATGAGCATAAATAGGGTGATTAGATATCCAGATGTTGTAGGTCGTGTGATATGAATATATTGCTCTATCGTAAAATTCTGACTGTGTTTTCCGCGCGACAGTTTGTGTGCTTAGGTGCCACCTTTCTGTTGTTCAATACATAAAACTAATCTTTTGCAGCACAATGGCCATGGATTTGCGTCTTGCTATTTATGTGAAACCTTTTTTGGTATTGATCAACAATTACACTAGATCGTGATAACATTAAATAGCTTTTTAATTCATGATGTCTCATTATTTCTTGGAATCACACTCACTGCTGCACTACTACTAAATATGACTTTTACGTGTTGATTTGCGAACGCCACACCTTTATCTCTGTCAAAGGTTTGTTAGTTCCAAAGGTGATAGTGTTATTAAACTGGTAGAAAAGCAGGGGTTAGCTTATATACTCCCCCGTCCTCCCTCATGCTGCCCTAAATAATCCTAATGATGACAAAAAGATCAGTCCAAGGTAACCCTTGGTGATCTTGTTCCATTTCTCTTTGGCTCCTTTTGTCATCTTTTATGTGCCTTGATTATTTATTGTAGTTTACCAATTTGTTCCTGTGAATCGTGTATATAGGTATATTCTAGTTCTGTCTTCTTGTATTATTATATAGTGCAATGCTAACAGGACTTGATGAGTTCTGGTTTTCAATCTGTCTTTATTTTGTAAAAAAAGGATAATAAAGTTCTACTTCTGTGTCTGTGGTGTGTCGTGCCTTAATGAATTTGCTCCATCATACAGTAACATAAGTTGTATCTCATGCTCTATATCTTTCTTGAGGAAGTACAACTAAACTAGTATAGACATAACCCAAATCTGGGGATAGAACAACTTTGAGCTGTCTAAAATTTATTACCTGACTAGGATGTTCAAAATTTATTGACTGTAGTTCCCTTTTTCCTCATACTCATGCTATGGCTCGATTTGTCTGAAGGTAATGAACGTGTCAGGACATTTGCCACTCCTCGCCTCCAGTTTGGCCCTAATGGCAATTTTTCCTCTATTATAATTTATTATTAGACTATGGATTTTAAAAACACTAGCTATTTCACACATGATATAATGTCTCCTATAACATTGTCAGTACCCAGTGATGTTGAGAAATTTTCTTTCCCAACTTGAAGATAACTCTTTTGATGCTCGAGTTGCTCCAACCTGAACTGAACTCCCACAATTGTTGAATTGGTAAAATAAGCGAATATTAAGTTGGCAAGAAAAGAGGAAATTTTGAATAAATTACAATGTTTCTGCTACCTATCTGCTCGCGTGTGACAGTGACAGTGACATACATGGGTAATGTAATGTTTGCAGGCATTTGGTTGGGCATACGTAAACAACTGGCACAATACATGGGACCAATTCTATGTGTACTGGATTTGCCCGTTCATTGGAGCAATAGTAGCTGCCTGGGTGTTCCGACTTATGTGCCCCCCGCCTGCGCCGGAAAAGAAACAGAAGAAAACCTGAGGAGGCCTGGCAGATCTGGTTCATATATTGATAAGCTCCATGTTTATTCGTTGGACCTTTTTTCTTTCTTCTCTTGCGTTCCTTCCTTCTCGCCTCTCTTGTTGCTGTTGGGACTCCAGCTTTCAGCTGATCATCATTCAATAACATGTTATGTCTAGCCAATTCATACATCTGTTCTGACTGAATGCATGGTGGTCCTTTTTACAGCTTTTCTTTTCACCCTTTTTGGGACTTAGTTCTAACGTCAATCAATAATCAATCTATCCGAGATGCAGAATTTTGGTCCTAGATGTGAGATATTTTTCAATTTTATATTTTTGTTCAAACAAATTTGTTTTTATTATAAACTTCTCTAAAATAGTATAATGTTCCACTCAGATATTTTAGAGAAATTATATCACATGTTATAATTAAATAATTTATTTTAAAAATTTACACCTTATAAATTAAATAAATAATTTTACATCAAAAACTAGAGTAATGAGAGGAAATTTCTGTTTTCGTTAAAAATAATTTACTTTTTTTTTACTTTTTCGTAAGGTATACTCCAGCCCGGTAGGTGAAGGACTAATCTTCCGCTTATTATGGGTTCCTCTATGGGAAGGACAACTGGCCAGGAGATTTAACGTTGCTCCATACCCAAGGCCAAAGATCGAACCCTGACCAAGGTTAAAAATAATATACTCAGGGACCATTTGGTGCAGAGAATTTGTGACGAAGTAAAGGAAGGAAGGATTGGGAAGAAATTTAGACGAATATTCTGTTTGGTACGCCAAGGAATGGAAAAGGAATATGATAATTTTAAAAATCATTAACAAAATTATGAAATTTGAAGTCTCCAAGCTACCCCTTAACCTAAAAGGAAAAGTCAAGAATGGAAAAACTCCCTGCCCGTCTTCATCCTCTCTACCACCACCGACAACACCTCAAGTGAAAAAAATAATAATAAAATTGAAAGAGAGAGAGCAATAAAAGGGAGGTAGGGGGTGAGAGCGAGATTTGAAAGAAAGGAGGGGAGGGTGTCAAACTGGCAACGACGGAGGAGGGGATCGGCGATCGGCGATCCGCGGCACAATCACTATGGTTATGCAAGGTTGAAGATAAGGGTGAGAATGGATGAGGAAGATCAGGGAGCAAGTGGGAATTTTGGAGGAAGGAAGATCATATCCCACTACACGTGAGGGATCGCATCTTGCATTAAACATGTGAACATTGCTAGCCGCTGATGTTGCATCCAAACGGTCATCTGCTATGGAAGATCTGGTATCTTCCTTTTCCTTCCCTTCCCTTCCCAAACCTTCTGTGTACCAAACAGGTCCAAAGAGTGTTCATGCAGAATGAATGTTGTAACGTACGAATATATAATGAGTGGTCCTATTTCTAAAGGGTTACATGACACTGGAAGTAATTAATTGTCGTTTCCTTCTCAGATGTGTGAGTGGTTTCAAAGTGAAGTACAATCATTGAGCAAAAGCTCCAAATAACTATTATTTTTAAAATTATGGTTTGGGTTACACTATTCGCTGAGCAAAATTTCTAAGCAAAAACACTTTCGACATGTTTGGAAGGAAGCATTTGGAGTGCACACTTGGCTTGGACAAGAGATTGAGCTGTTTGTATTTGGGGATGAGGATGAAGAATACCTTAGGATTGGGAATCCAGGATTGATACAAAACCATCATACTTTTAGTATTGATGTATTGAAAAATTTTGGGATAAAATTGTTTATATTTATAGTAATTTTTAAACTAAAATATCTCATCCTATTTTTTATGTCACCATTCAATCTTTTTCACTTCTCCATATTCATCCTCTTCCATCTCTAATTACCTTCTCCATCTTCAATCACCTTCTATTTCCTCTTCAGTCTTTACCGACAACGCCCACCATATTGTCTTTCCCTCTTTCTTATATGTTATTCTTTTCCATCGACATGAAAATTTTCATCTTGTAGATTACCGTTTGCAACATTTGTTTCTAACGAAATTTTTTAATTCTTTTTTAAATTTATTGAATAATCTTTGAGAATCTCATCTATGTATTCTATTATTTGTGAATTACTAGTAAATAGTAAATCTATTTTTTTAAAAAAAAAAAATCTTTTCAGGATGTTTTTATCTATATTTAATTTTCATGTATATGAAATCTCAATCTTACTTGTTAAATATTTACTCATGTTTGCGCCAAATTATATTGGAGCATAACTCTATTGAGGTTCTTGATCTCTTAAATGAGGTTGTTATGCTGTCTCATGCAAATTCGAGGTTGATTAGTGAAGTCAAGCAGATTGTCTAGAATTTTTTAAAGATTTCTTGCACATTTTTAAATTTACTTGATGTATGTAGAATTGTGTGGAGAATTCTAGAGAACTCTAAAACATATGAGAGTCTCCACAAATATATAGATATTTTGGTGGAACTCTATGGAGAATCGATCTCAATCGTCTATCTGAGGACATGTGTCAAAAATTTGAAAACCTCAAGGGGAGGTTAAGTAATATAAATAGGAGGAGCTATTTACTTCAAACCATCCAAGAGTTAAGAACTCTAAAGCATAACTCTTTTGTAAACTTCCTGACTTTCAATACAAAGTTCTTTCCTTAAGCATTCTTTTAAGTTCTCTTTAATACTCTCTTGAGTACTTAAGTTGGGAGACTAACTTAACTAGTTCGCGAGAGGTGACATGAGAAGTTAAATGGTCATACGGGTACTTATAAGAGACAAACTTGTGACAAGATCCTTCAATGAGACTGGATGGCACAATAGGTCGGTCATTTGAATAATTGAGCCACTAATTGAAGGAAGGACTTGCTATGGCACTTGGGTTTCAGCAGATTTTCATTCCTCAACCTAAATTGGTTTTTATAATGCGCCTTGATAGAGGATAATGTTATTTCCCTTTGTTATATATATATAAAAGAAATATAAATGTAAAATATTACAATTATATTTGAATAGATAAAATTAGATAATATATAATATTATCAAATTTAAAATATCTTTTGTTTTATTATGCAAATTTAAGACTTCTTACATTTTTTTGAAACAATTAATCTATCATATTTCAAGTTAGATAAAAAATAAAATCTAAAAATAATATTAAATGCACAAATGTTGAAACCATAGTTGCAAAGAAGATGAAATGGAAGTTTAGATTACATAAAGATATTATTATACTTTCATAAATTATGGTATATTATAAAATAAAATTTATTATCGTATTCCCACTAAATATTACTTACTACTAAACATAATTTAATAGTTTAATCTTATAATATATGTCACATCCCCTCTCCCTATCCCAATCCCTTCTCCAATCTATCAAAACTTAATCTCATATACCAAACATATCATTTAGTTTGAGGTTGAAAAACATAGTTTTCCATCGGTATTTTTCTTTTAAACCTTTTAAGAAACTATTTTCTAAAATATATTTTATGAAATCACTTTTTCTAATTATCCTATTAAAAGCTATTTTTTAAAAGGGTTAAATGACATTTTTACTGGAGGGGAGATTTTGCCCTATAAATTTTCGTAGGGCAATTGTATCCTGAAAGTTTTAAAAATAAAGCAATTTTGTCCATGTCCGTTAACTTTATTAATTTTGACCATAATTTAAATAAATATGTTAAGCTGACAGTTCACATATTCATCTATGTTTTTTTTAGTTCTAATTTACATAAGAAATCTTAAATCTAATTTTTTAAAAATGTAGTAGATAACACATGCACCTTGATGATGACATGTGGATTATCAACTTA
Source organism: Acacia concinna (assembly GCA_037177275.1). Classification (NCBI taxonomy): domain Eukaryota; kingdom Viridiplantae; phylum Streptophyta; class Magnoliopsida; order Fabales; family Fabaceae; genus Acacia; species Acacia concinna. Next base: position 6,458,279 of record JBAGKO010000010.1, read on the forward strand.
GCATATTAGAATTAATGGCTAGAGACAAAATTACTCCTTTTTTAAAGCGTCATGGCAAAATTGTCTATAAAAAAACTTATAGAACAAAATTCACCCCATTGAAAATTCATAGTACAAAAATGCCATAGGACCCTTTTATGATGGGTTCTCTCAGTATCTTTTATCTCTTTTTCTTCTCAATATCTCATAACAACTATCAGATTATGAAAGAGAAATGAAAGAAAAACCGTTTATTTTTTAATCCAAAGGCTCCATTTGATACGAGGTAATGAGGTGTAGGGATAGGGAATAAGTGAGAGATTGAGTTATTTAAATTTTTTGATATGATAGAATGACAATACCTAGGATTGACATTACCACGAATGTGGGATTGATCCAAAGCCACCTCCCGCGGTATTGAAGTTTCAATTTTAGGATTGTAAAATTATAAGATAAAAGTATCATTGGTTAAAATATTTTTATAACCTTCCTAAGTTTAACCTATACAATTTTTTTCACATAATATCTCTTATATTTAATTGAAGAAATCACATATTTAAAACCAAATTTGTTAAGCACATTAAACTGACACACATTTACCATTTTACTTTTAAGGGCATAATAGTCTTTTTAAAATTTATCATTAATTATTAAATAAAATAAATTTAAGCAATACCTCCAATTATTATTATGTATCAAATATTATTTTAAACTCCAACCCCTCTCTTAATCTCAATCCCAATCCTAATTCCTATCCCAATCTAATAAAATTTACTACTTGGTAGCAAAAGGAGCCAAAAGTTAAAATGAGATATTAAAAAAGAAAATGAAAGAAAGATTACTATCTTGAATCAATCAGAATTGAAGGCTAAAATGAGATATTGAAAAGGAAAAGGAAAGAAAGATGGGAAAATGACTCTTAGGTCCCAAAGACCAAACTTATTTATAAAAAAGTCCCTAGAGATTTGTGCCTTACCAAGAGGTCCCTAGGGACCTGTTGGTTATTATGTTCAAATGGCAAATTACCCTAATGCCCCTGTACCTTTTTGCAGAGGAGAGAGAAAGGAAAATATTAAAAAAACGCACGGGTATTGTTCACAAGCCATGAAGGTTTTAACAACTGCATCAGCACGTTTTGACAACTCTGTAAGCACGTTTTAACAACTGTTCAGGTGGGGTTACTGTTTACTCCGCCATAAAAATTGTAAAAACTTCATCAGCATATTTTGACAACTCTATTAGCACGTTTTGACAACTGCTTAGAAGGGGTACTGTTCACTCCGCCATAAAAATTATAACAACTTCGTTAGCACGTTTTGACAACTTCTCAGGCGGGATACTATTCACTCCGCCATAAAAATTGTAACAACTTATCAGGCCATAGTGACAACTTCATGAGCACCTTTTAACAACTTGTAATCACGGCTTGATGAGTTGTTACAATTTCTATGGCGGAGTGAACAGTACCCCTCCTGAGCAGTTGTCAAAACGTGCTTAGAGAGTTGTCAAAACGTGCTGACAAAGTTGTTACAATTTTATGGCGGAGTGAATAGTACCCCCGCCTGAGCAGTTGTCAAAACGTGCTAACAAAGTTGTTACAATTTTTATGGTGGAGTGAACAGTACCCTACTTAAGAAGTTGTCAAAACGTGCTTACGCAGAACGTACTAATGAAGTTGTTACAATTTTTATGGCGGAGTGAAAGTACCCCGCCTAATAAGTTGTCAAAACATGCTTATGTAGTTGTCAAAACGTGCTGACGAAGTTGTTACAATTTTTATGGCGGAGTGAACAGTACCCCACCTAAACAGTTGTTAAAATGTGCTTACAGAGTTGTCAAAAACTGCTGACGCAGTTGTTAAAACCTCCATAGCTTGTAAACAGTACCCGCACATTTTTTTAATATTTTCCTCTCTCTCCTCTGCAAAAAGGTACATGGGCATCAGGGTAATTTGTCATTTGAACATAATAAACAAAAGGTCCCTAAGGACCTCTTGGTAAGGCACAAATCTCTAGGGACTTTTTTATAAATAAGTTTGGTCTTTGGGACCTAAGGGCCATTTTCCCGACACTTTATTCATCCGGTCAACACATGTTTTTAGGCTTTTATTTTTCCACGGACACCCATCCCCAATTCATTTCGGTGATATTCTCTTCACCTATTCCATTTCCTTTGTTCACGGTAAAAAGAGAAATAGAGAGAAATCATAGTGAGCCGAGAAAAGCAGCTCTTCATCAAATTATTCATTCATCCTTCGGCCATTGAAACACCAGCAGACCGAGAGAGAGAGAGAAGAGGGAGCTTAGGCCTACAAAAGGAAATCAGATTTGGGTTGCTGAAGTAAGCCGAGACAGAGAGAAGTGAGAGAGAGCTTGAGTTTGTTACTATAGAAAGAAAGAGAGAGGCCGAGACATGGGAAAAGAAGAGAAGGATTATGCGGTGAGTTTCCAAAATCCCCTTTCATCTTGTTGGTCCCATTTCTGCAATTGCATGTGAGAATTAAAAGCCCCAAAATGCAGAACCCTATGCATGTGGTCTAATCACTCTAATGGAACCGTGAATGTCTTGTTTTGAAAGCCAAAACTCTGTCTGAAATTGGAAATGTGAGTCCTTGGGTTTTATATTTCTTGTTGATTCCCGAATATTTTGTAAGAAACCGAATGGGTATGACTGGTTGGAATTGAAAGTATTTGACTTAAATCAGAAATGTTCAGGAGAGTAATTTAATTGGAAATAAGCTTTGGTTCTATTTTGAATTAAGAATGAAGTATATGTATGAATATGCATGAGTTGAATTCTGATTCTGGATTACTGGAAGAACAGAAAAGTGGTCTGTTATGTATTTAGTTTTGATGGGGTAAATGAACTCCATTGCTAATGAAAATTTTCAGAGTTATAGTACACATAATAAGCTTTCCAATGAGTCATAGAATATGATTTTTGGATGTAAACATTGTGAGTTATGGATTTTTGAAGTTATGGTATATTTCTGGAATTCTGGTTTCTGGACAGACATGAGTGTCCTGTTTTGTGCGAAACTTTCATGGGGAAAAAGATGTCCAATTTCCATGAAATTTTACCGTATTATAGTAGACTGAACAAGATTTCATTTGAGTCCAATTTTGTACATTTTCGTTTTGTCAATTATGAGATATGATTTTTAGAAGTTGAGTGTTCAGTATGGAATGAAATCCTGGAGGCAGAAATTGATGTTCCCAAACACCTATGTAAATGGACTTGGATTTTCATAAAATTTTATATGGAACATATTGGTATGAAAATATTTAAAATGAGCTTGGAGCCATAACATTTGGAGTTGTATAGGATGAGTTATGAGTTTTTTCAGTTTGAACATGTTTCTGGAATTGATTCTGACTGATCAAGTGTATATTTTCGAAAATATACCTAAATGATCATGGATGGAAATAAAATTTTAGGATAATGAAATAGACATGTGAAATGTGATTGTGGACTTGGAACCATGTCATTTGGTAGTTTGTGGAATTAATTATGGAATTTACAAGGCTGCCCTGATTTTCTGGAATTATGCTGGCAGTATAGGATTAGGTTGTATTTTGATAAAGTAAACCTATTACATTTGCTATGAAATTTGGTGAGCTTATAGTCTACATCCTAAGGTTTAAAATGAGACCAAGAACGTACCAATTGGATGTCTAGAATTAGAGTTATGATTTTTGCAATATACAAGTTAGAATCACTGAAAATCTGGGAAAATCCCTATTATTGCTGAAATAAGATTGTTGTGGGTCATGAATTTGAAAATCGGTCATTATGATTAATGAAAATTAATAATAGATCTTAAGTGGTAGACTTTCAAAGGATTTATTAGATT
>JBAGKO010000010.1:6462210-6475745 GCA_037177275.1 Acacia concinna
CTCAGGCAAGTGAACAGTACCCCCGCCTGAGCAATTGTCAAAATGTGCTGACGAAGTTGTTACAATTTTTATGGCGGAGTGAACAGTACCCCCGTCTGAACAGTTGTTAAAACGTGCTAACAAAGTTGTTACAATTTTTATAGCGGAATGAACAGTACCCCCCTGAGCAGTTGTCAAAACGTGCTTACGTAGTTGTCAAAATGTACTGACGCAGTTGTTAAAACCTCCATGACTTGTGAACAGTATCCACACGTTTTTTTAATATTTTCCTTTCTCTCTCCTCTGCAAAAAGGTATAAGGGCATTAGGATAATTTTCCATTTGAACATAATAACCAAAAAGTCTCTAGGGACCTCTTGATAAGACACAAATCTTTAAAAACTTTTTTATAAATAAGTTTGGTCTTTAGGACCTATGAGCTGTTTTCCCAAGAAAGATTACAGGATATTTTGGGGATTTTCTTTTGCCGAAGTTACGGAAAGTTTCAGAGCAACTCGGGAATGCGCGTTTCCGAGTCCATCTAGGAGACCTGACTCGTTTCGTTGATTGCAATTTACAGTTACATTACATCTACATGTAACAAATTCCAGGACGCGGCACTGACACACAGTACATTTCTCTTATTTCAGAGAAAGAGAGCTGAATTCTTTCACTGGCCATTGCCTTCATCTCTTCATCATCGGTGCCATCACTATCTTAATCTTCTCTGCCCTCATAACCAACAGGGATTTTTCTTTTGGAGAGTGCCCATCGCGATTGCACTGAATTGGACGACGTTTTCACATGCTCGTCGTTTTCAGATTATTCAATTCCCAGACCAATAGATCATTTTCCATCACTTTGTAGAAATCCTCCAGGCTTAGAGCTGGATCCGCTACAAGAGCCCAAGCAGTTGAAAGGTCCGTCTGCCTCTGGGAACGGTCAGATCCGGTACCGATCGCCATCTGCGGCTGATCTTTTTGAAGGGCAGGGCAACAATTCTCCACCTTCCTATTCCCCCGATCAACACTTGCCCGAATTCGAATCTAGCAAAATGCTCAAGCGTCCCAGTCGACAAGAGTCTCTCTCCGACAAGATCTATAGATTCCGAGGGATTCTGTTAGTGGTCTCCGTTCCACTCCTTCTCATTACTTTTGTACTCTACTTAATGCCTGCAAGCTCTTCCAATGAACTCATTCAGGATTATGTCAATCGTAAAATTAACCCCGCCCAGAAATTCTCTGATTCCTTTGCTGTTATCTTCGATGCTGGTAGTTCTGGGAGCCGTGTACACGTCTTCCATTTTGACCACAATCTAGATCTTGTTCACATTGGCCAAGATCTTGAGCTTTTTGAGCAGGTGACATCTCTATGTCCGTGCTGTGCTTTTGTAATGACTAATTGGCGCTATTTGCGTCAACTATTATCATTCTCTTTACCGCTAACCCTCTTAATTATCATATTGTAGATAAAACCGGGTTTGAGTGCATACGCACAGAATCCCCAGGAGGCCGCGGGTTCCCTCATTTCCCTTTTAGACAAAGCGGAAAGCGTCGTTCCCCGGAACTTACGCCCAAAGACGCCTGTTAAAGTTGGGGTGGGTATATCTCGTCCCATTGTTACTACCGATACTACTATTGATGTTTCAAAATATAGGTTTTACATCAGAGTTTCTGGAGGATAATTGGATTTCTGTGGTAATGCAGGCTACGGCAGGTTTGAGGGCCTTGGAAGGAGATTCTTCTGATAGGATTTTGCAAGCAGTGAGTATAGCTATATCTTATAATGTTGAATGCTTAGAAGGCTATACCAAGTCTATTGACTTGAAGGTTTTCAAATTATTTATTTAGGTTAGGGATTTGCTTAAGGAAAGAAGCACCCTAAAATCTGAGGCTGAGGCAGTTACAGTACTGGATGGAACCCAAGAAGGTGCTTATCAATGGGTATGCTTTTTGATCTTTTGAGCTAGAGTTGTCGAATCCTGGTTTTATTCCCCTAAGCAAGTTTGCTTGACACGCCTGTGTGTTGTGTACCTTGTTTTATTTGGATTTTGGTTTGATATTATTATTGAGTTACAATGAACACCTATTTCACCTCTCTTTTTCCATATCAGATGCCCTCAATTAATGTATTTGGAATAAGGCACTAGTGTGAGGATGATAGAGGAAGGGATGGAGGGACTGTAATATTCGGGTGATATCATCAATGAGGAAGATGGAGAGTTAAAAAAAGAATGCTTTAGTAGTTTCATGAGTTACACTGTTAAAGATAGATGTAATTTACAATTTAGACTTTAGGGGGTTTAATTGAAACAATTCAGACATTAGGGGTTTAACTGAAAGATCTGGGAAAAAATAAGGGTGGATAAATACAATTTCCCCTTGAAAAACACAATGAACAATTTACTTTCTTGGACTGGTTTTATTTTTAGTTCTTTGGTTTGATTTTGGTCTTAATTTAGCGCCTGAGCATTTAATGTGTCAGTTTTTTTTTTTTTTTGGGGGGAGGGTGGCTGAAAATGTGTCAGTCTGGTTATTACTTGTACTAATCGTTATTTCTTTTAAGGCCCAACGTGGTCCCTGTGTCACCTTTATTTTTTTCACCCAGCTAGATATAATTTGATGTAGAGGTTGTCACTAGTTTTTGGCACTTAAACGTGAAGAAATTAGTCCATTCCATGGTCAGCCTTTACTCAATCAATTTAGGTCTTTAAGGGTGAAGAAAGACTGAATTAGACCAAATATTTAGATTTCATTGTTTTCTGGAGGGGAATGGAATTTAGCTGCTGTTTGCTGACCAAGTAAAGGCATAGCAACCATGTATATGATGAATGAGTTACTATTATAGTCTCAACGAGGCATCCCCCCCAAAAAAAAGAAAAGCGATGATGCATGGCAGCAAAAAGAATAATTTAAAAAGTTCTTTGAGATTGCACTTATGTTTCTTACATTTAAATCCTACGTATGTTTTTTTACATTTAAATCGCATCAAAATATGTGGAGATATATTCAAAGAATAAAAACAAAAGTGTACAGAACCCAATAAAATATGTGAAGGAAGGTTGAAAAAAACTGAGAGAAGCCCCTTTGTTTATGATTTGTGAATAGCATGGCTCCCTATAAATATTACAGCTTTTGGAAAAGTATCATTTTTAGAAGAATTTGTACTTGGTTCTACCATTTGTGCAATGTGAAAAAAGTTTAAAATAATCAGGTTACTCTTACATTGTACAATAGATAATTTAGAGTACACAAATGTGAATTCTTTTGATTGTTTTTGCATGGTAAATATTATTATTGTGGGGTACTTGTCATGTTATTGTTAATTATACACTTTGACTTCAAAATGGAAGGTACTGCTTTACAATTTTTGAGCAATCCAATGAAGTTTAAAGTCTCACAATTAATGAATCATGTCATATGAGAAACTATTCTTTGATAGTTGATTGAAAAATTTATCAAAGCGATTTATATAACCTTACCATTTGTCTGATTTAGGTGACTATTAACTATCTTTTGGGAAACCTGGGAAAAACATATTCAAAGACGGTTGGGGTAGTTGATCTTGGGGGTGGATCTGTTCAAATGGCATATGCCATCTCAGACGCTGATGCAGCAAAGGCTCCCAAAGTATCAGATGGGGAGGATCCATACATTAAAGAGATGTTCTTAAGGGGAAGGAAGTATCACCTCTATGTTCACAGGTTTCCTTCTTACTCTAGATTTAAGATATGGCTATGAGTTGCTATAATATGTGTACAGTTTTAGGGAGAATTAACGTAGGTTCGTGAGTCCACTGGCATTTGTTGTCCTTGGCAAGCTATTCATAATTTCATATAACTAATGCTATAGATAGACAGATAAGCTCTACTGCTTTCCATGGCTAACGGTACTGAACACTTTCTTTCAGTTACTTGCGATATGGATTACTAGCAGCTCGTGCGGAGATTTTAAAGGTTTCTGAAGATTCTCACAATCCTTGTATCTTATCTGGCTATGATGGTAAATATAGTCTCTCTTTTCTGCGTAACTTTTATTTTTCAAGGCTGGGACCCCCTCCCCCTAATAATTTAGTGTCTCGAGAACTGAATTCTTGGAAATTTTCATATTAGGTATTTTCTTTGCTATTAGCATATAATGCAAATAACAGGCTTATTTTCTTTCCAACTTGTTAGGGTCTTACAACTATGGAGGAAAGTCGTACAAGGCCTCAGCGTCCCCAACGGGTGCAAGCTTGAATGAATGTAAAAGTGTAGTTCTCAAGGCTCTCAAAGTCAATGAGTCAACATGCACGCAAATGAAGTGCACTTTTGGTGGGATATGGAATGGTGGTGGAGGAGATGGTCAGAAAAATCTTTTTGTGGCCTCATTTTTCTTTGATCGGGCTGCTGAGGTAATTTTATTATTTTCTCTGCCTGCGGATCAAGTACTGACAGGTCATCTGTTCTTTATTCCTGGTTGCCTGGCCATGCTAAATTATGCTAATAAGAAATTTTATTCATAGGCTGGTATTGCTGATCCAAACTTACCCGTTGCCAAAGTTCGTCCTGTGGATTTTGAGGATGCAGCAAAGCGAGCTTGTGAGACTAAACTTGAGGATGCTAAATCCACTTATCAAAGCGTTGGGAAGGGGAATCTTCCGTTTATATGCATGGATCTTGTATATCAGTATACATTGCTTGTTGATGGATTTGGTAAGTTTTACACCGATATTTGAATATTTATGATGTTTCAAACAAAATTTGGGCAACGGCAACATCTGACTGCTTCCATTTGTGGGTAGGCCTAGATCCCTGGCAAGAGATTACATTGGTGAAGAAAGTAAAATATCAGGACTCTCTCGTTGAAGCAGCATGGCCATTAGGCAGCGCTATAGAAGCCGTATCATCACTTTAGATTATTGAGTTCGGATTCTTGAAGCGCACTTATATATATTTACCATAAAAGCTTGAGGTGCCCATTTTTGGATGACCAGAAATTGCAACCACATTGGAATTGGGTGTCCGTCTCAGTAATAATCGGAGAAGATATATAGCTAGTTAAATTTCATTTGTTCTTCACAGATTATCAGATTTGCGGCTCTCGAAAACTGATTCGAAACACCAATACCATTTCATTTTTGTTGACTCATTAAGTGAACGGTCTTGATTCGTGATAAAAGTTCATTCTTTTGTTCTGAATTTTAATTTTATTTAATTTTAAAAATTATTCAGAAACTTTTCTTCTACTGCCATTAAATTAAAATAATCCATAAAAAGTTTAATAGGCCAAATTGTTAATCATTAGTCAGATTATAACAAATTGAACAGAAAATAATTAAGAATTAAAAAATAATGATAAAATTTATTTATGACAGAAATAGAGAATAGAATTAAAATTGAATAGATTAATAACTGAGTCATTTTTAGGATAAAAATGATTTTTCCTTTTTCCCCATCCCCTTAACTCAAGGCCATGTGTTCAAGAGTAATATAAAGGAAAAGTAAAATTGAGTATATTATAATCTTATCGGTTTTAATTATAAGGGTCTGTTGGCTTTTTTTAAAGAATTTTAAAAAAAATTTAAGAAAGTTAATTACATTATTTAATCATATCATATACTGTATTTTATTACATTATATATTAATAATTCGTAAGTCAAACAACATAATTTGAAGAAAAAAAATAAATTTTAATGTCTTAAAGTTTCTTATAATTTTTTTAAAATTTTCTAAAAAATCAACGAGTCCTTATAATTAAGAGCGGAAGAATGTAACACCAGTAAGTTTGTAACAAACAATAGAGGCAAAAACAGAAATTTGCAAAGAACAGAAAAATAAATATGTATTTCTCTCTTCTTATTTATAAAATATTTTTTAAAAATATTAAATTTTATAAAAAAAAGTTAATTACATTATTACATTATTTAATAATATTATATATTATACTGTGGAGTGACTGCTGAGGAGTGACTGCTGAGAAGAGGAGGGCCGAGGATTTTTCTACTTAAATGGGTCGTTGGAGGGCTCCCAAAGTCCTAACCTGTGACCAGTCACTGCAGCGAGTTGCCCCCTCCTGATTTTAATCCCTCGCAGCGGAATTTGAGGTTCGTTTCTTCGTAACATCGCACAACGTTATTGTTCCTTTTGGCCCGGCATTACACTTCTTGCACATGTTATGTAATTGTGTTTGGCCAATCATTCGAAATTCGTTTCGTCTGGGCTTTTTTACGGACAGCTTGTGCTCTGTGGTTTCTGAATCGACGAAAGTGATACTGTCAGTTCGTCCCGGAGGGATTAACGCATGGATACTTATTTTTCACTTAGAACTATCTCTTCGATTTCCATTTTCAATTGATAGTTGTGAGCTCCGCCTTTTATTCATCACCCACTACTGTAGTTGTTGTATACGCATCTGGACACATGATCCGAATTAGATCCAATCTATCTGTTTTCTCTGTTGTGCTACTCATCGGTCGGAATCTATACTCTGTTAACCACAGCCGTGTATTAGCGCAGGTCCCGAACACTGCTTTCAATTTCTTGAAGCCTTCAGTCCCTGCTTCTTCCCTGGCTCCACCTCAATTTGGTTTCTCGGTCCTGTTTTCCTCTTCATCTCCGACCGCGAAAGTTGGAGTGTCAACTGATGCCCCAATAGGTTTTGATGAGACTTCGGGTGATGATGAGGAGGAAGAGGTGGATGGCCACGATGAGAATAATCATACCCACCTTAGTCAGTTAAACTCAAGGGACGATTGTCTTGGCCAAGATGTTAAAACCATATTGGATATATTACGTGGAACAGGTTGTAGACCCTCTGAAATTAAATTTAAGCTCGAGCATTGCAACGTTACTGTATCATCAGAGTTGGTTGTAGAGGTTCTTTCAAGAATTCGGAATGATTGGGAAGCGGCTTTCACTTTTTTCCTTTGGGCAGGCAAGCAACCGAATTATGTTCATTCTGTTCGCGAGTACCACTCCATGATTTATATCCTTGGTAAAATGAGGAAGTTTGATACTGCCTGGACCTTAATTGAGGAAATGAGACGAGGTAGTACCGGCTCATCTCTTGTCGCCCCTCAAACTCTCTTGATTATGATTAGGAGGTACTGTGCTGTTCATGATGTTGGAAAGGCTATAAGTACTTTCTATGCATATAAACGATTCAACCTTCAAGTTGGAATGGAGGAATTTCAAGGCCTTCTTTCTGCCCTTTGTCGGTACAAGAATGTAGAAGATGCTGAGCATCTTCTTTTCTGCAACAAAAATGTATTCCCATTCAACACCAAAAGCTTTAACATTATTCTAAATGGATGGTGTAATGTGATTGTTAGCCCACGTCACTCGGAGAGAATTTGGCATGAGATGGGCAAGAGAGGAATTCAATATGATGTTGTCTCCTATGCCAGCATCATGTCTTGCTATTCAAAGGCTTCTAAACTCTACAAGGTATTCAGGCTCTTTGACCAGATGAAGAAAACAAAGATCACTCCAGATAGGAAAGTTTATAATTCGGTCATTCATGCTCTTGCAAAGGGTAGGTTTATGAAAGAAGCTGTCAATCTCCTGAGAACAATGGAAGCTACCCACGTTTCTCCAGACACTGTTACTTACAACTCACTAATCAATCCCCTATGTAAAGCCCACAAAATTGATGAAGCTAAAGAAATTTTGGATGAGATGGTGCAGCGGGGTCTGTCCCCTACAATTCGGACTTATCATGCCTTGTTTCGTATCCTAAGGACCAAGGAAGAAATATTTGAGCTTCTGGGCAAGATGAGGGAATGGGGCTGCTGCCCAACTACTGAGACTTATCTAATGTTGATAAGAAAGTTTAGTCGGTGGCAACAGCTTGATGTTGTTTTTAAACTATGGAGTGGGATGAGTGACAGTGGAGTCAACCCTGATCGTAGCTCTTATATCGTACTGATTCATGGTCTATTTTTGAATGGAAAGCTGGAGGAAGCATACAAATATTATAATGAGATGCAGGAGAAAGGCTTCCTTCCAGAACCAAAAACAAGTGAAATGCTTCAAGCATGGCTTTCTGGAAAACGTGTAGCGAAGGACCAGATGACAGATTTAGAGCACAGAAAATTAGAGAGTGATTCTTCAAGAAAGAATATCAAGGATATACCTAATAAACCAAATAAGGAGAAAGATTTTCTTCGCCAACCTGAGACTAGAAGAGTAAAACGAGAGCGGGGTTTTTCCTTGTGGGATCAATAAAAGTCTCATGTCCGGTTTGTTTGATCCCATGACACAGTTTTTTCCTAGATGACTTTCACTGTTGTTTAACATTCTTAACAAGATCATTGCATAGTCCGTATTCCATAAGGTGCTTAGCATCTTTTCTCTATGTATACCCAGACTTCAACTACCATAAGCAAGAGATACGATGTTTGTAAATTCTTATACAGCTCTTGACTAGCCTTGACGTGCAATCTATATTTATCTGTTCCTTACTTATGGTTAACCTTAGAGAATATTCTTAGCTTAGAGCTGAACTCATCTGTCATGGTTATTCTTTATTGGGACATTGGAATATGAATTTCAGAGCCGTGCTGTATATTCTGTGGAATTAACCCAATAGGCCATTATAATCACTTGCAGGGACCTAAAATCTGGAAGTAGAATTTAGACATATAAATGTAGACACAGAAGGAATTGCCTTGGAAGATTGGATGTTAAATCTGCATATTCACCTGAATTTAAGTTTGTGTTATGTTTTTTGTTATCCAAGGTATAATGAAGTTTTTTCTTCCCCACTATTTTCTCTGAGGACATATTAATTTTTTTAATAATTTTGGTCTTCATTAGTTTAAATTTTTGTCCTTGGCCAGGTATGCACCTTCTGTGAATCAATAAACCTTGTCAAGAGTACTTTCATTCTTGTTGAAAATATCATGATCTGGTTTAACATTGTGTCTGAAAATTATCTCGTTGCAGTTGGACTTGTAGCTGATTTTGCTGATCATTTGAATGGAGGTAAGGATCATTAGTAGTATCGCTTTTATTCTCTACAGTCAGTGTAGTATTGGGTTTCTTGTTGTGGACTCTTAGCATAGTGCTAATCAGATTTTTATAGCTTTCTAAAAATTTCTTTTGGAGCTGTGTTCAAAGCAAATGATCAGATGGTCAATTATGTCTCTCTGTATGCAGCTTGTGACATTTTAGATGTGCTTTTAACATTGAAACAGAGGCTCAGCTCACCTTGTGTTGGGACACGTGTTACGATGAAAAAATCAAAAAGACATGAGATCAAGTCCCAGACATGTCTGTGACATGACCCAGGATGATTCACAATTGATGAAGTTCTTTGTCTTTGACATCAAATTGGGATATGAAAGAGGCTTCCACTTGTCAAGGTATCATTTAGTTGCTATGTGAATGACTGCTGGAAGGTAAACAACATGATCTTAATTTCTCCATTTTTCCTATCTCATGAAAATCTGTGTACAGAAAATTTGAATTTTCACGTATGAACAGAAACTATATCATGTTATGCGTGATTTATATTTTACACTAAACAAGTCTTGGATTTTTATATATTTAATATTCAAATATAATGCATATGAATTCTGATCCATGAAAGGCAGGGAAATATAACCCAGGATTTGATAGGTCAAGTCAACATTGTGTGTCATTTCTGATGAACTTGTTCCAATGGGCAGTGATGTAGCAAAAGTCATGCACTGCCTGATCCATTTTACAATATTGCATTAAGTTCACATGTGGAAAAGCATTCTACTTCTCCACTCCGGACACAGTGGTGTTGCCATTACTTGACTGTGCACCTTATCTAGCTTTTGCCTTTACTCGTTTATAATTCAAAAATTTGAATTCCTATTCCTATATTCCATGTGCAGCTTGAATATCTTATTTAGCCACTGTTTTTTTCTTTTTAAAATCAGTAGTATATATGGCTAATCTATTGAACAAAATACTTGAACGGGATAATCTCGCCTAACATGCATTTGGCACTATCATTTGTCAACAAATCAGATGAATTTATTAAAGAAAATCCCATTTCAAGGTGGGGATCTTTGTTATCAATATCCATTAAAATATTTTATATGTTCATGAGTCTTGAGGCCTGATGAACTTGTGATTGTGCTGAGTGAATAATGTTAGGTTAGGCAGAAGGCATTGTTGGAAAGCAGGGGAACTGCAGGATTGGCTATTTTGACCGTGGATAAGGGCAATCCAACGGATTAGGTAAACTACACGTGGAAAACTACAGGAGTCACAATCAAGACTTTGTGGTAGTTGGGAATTAACTAATTATGTATTTTTCTGTGTTTGACTGGTCTTTGGGTTGGCTATGCGTAATTTTCAGCAAATGCTTAACTAGCCAAATTTTCTAACCACATCACTGCTACGGCCATTGAAATATCCGTCATCGCTGATCACGCCTATGATCCTTATCCAATATAATAGAATAATTGGCGATGTTTAGTATATTTTATGCAAGATAGTATGGGTAGGACTAGTGACTAACAACAAACTCATCGCAGACTTGGAATGTGAAATTGAACTCGGATGAACCTTCACAACATCGACACAGATGATCTATATTTGTTTGCTTGTTTTAGTCGCAGTAAATGTTGGATATATAACTAAGTATATTTTTATAAAATTATTACTTATATTATCTCTTTGGTTAATTGTATTTAAACAGGCAATTTGGACCATTGTGATCAAATACTGTACGTATGGATGGGGGTTCGTCAAGCTCGCCTCAATGTTAGAAAAATAAGGCTGAAACTATGTAAGCTATTAGCTTATTTGCACAGATAATCACAGTATGCCTGTACTGCCCCCGATAAATGTTAACATTCTGTCACTCTTTTTTAGGTTAATTGTACCTGAATAATCGTTTTGAAGGATTTGCGACTGGATATTCGTTTTTGACCGTCATAAACAGGTACTCTCACTGTATGAATATCAATTTTCTTTATCGGCTTTGTAAGACACACGTACACACACAATAACATACCACATTCGCCATTCAGCATGTGGTAATATGAATTTTAGGTGAACAAGTTACTTCTGACAACCTCGTCTATGAGGGAATCTTTATGGAATAATGCCTTTAGAAATGCAAACCTTAGCAACCTGCTTTTTCTTACCTCATAGCTGACTCAATACCCCATTAGTTTAGTAAAGCTGGAGAATGGTATGGAGACCGAGACGCCCCATATGGGAGAGAAATCATAATCCAATAAAAAAGCATCTTTTCTTTTTAAGTATATTTACAGATGAGAAGGAAAAGACTTGAGAGTTGTGGATAATCATCACTTTTTTTCATTGGGTTATCTCATCATCCACCTATACTCATTATGATTCATTCATTTTGAAACACCCATCTTTGTGTGTTGCCAATTGAGTTTGTCTGTTTCTGCCTTTCGGTCTGGAGAACCAAGACTCCCCATCCCTTTGAATCAAAGTCCCCTTCCCTTTTGGTAGACTCTTTTTAAGCCATTATTCCTATTTCGGCAAATTTAGCTCTACCCCCGTTTCAACTATATTCCGCATTTTTTTCAATAATATAAGATTCAATTGACTTTTTTTTAAAAAAAAAGTTAAGGAAGTTAAATATATTACTTAAGAAAAATATTTTATATCAACTTCTTTAGAAGTTTTCAACTTATATCTGATCATATGTCCAATTTTTGAATTACTATCTTATAAATCCATATTAAAAAAATACAACACATGGTCAAGTGTGATTAGAGAACTTGATGTAATAAATACAAGGAAGTATAATTCATTACTTAATTACTGTATATATTGTATATTATTAAATTATACTCTCTCCGGTCGTAATTATAAGAGTTTGTTGACTTTTTTAGAGAATTTTAAGAAAGTTAATTCCATTACTTTAAGACATTAAAATTTATTATTTTTATGTTGTTTGACTTGTGAACTAATATATAATATAATAAATACAATATATGATATAATTAAATAATGTAATTAGCTTTCTTAGGATTTTTTAAAGATTTTTTAAAAAAGTCAACTGGCCCTTATAATTAAGACTGGATAGAGTATATCAGTTTATAAGTTAGCCTAACTAGTTTAAAGAAAAAATATAGATACAAGGACTTTAAAATAATTTATTTAACTTTCTTAATCTTATTAAAAAAGTTAACTAGATATTATATTTAGAACTAAAGGTAGTAAGATATATTTATTATCATTATGTAATTACCCGGATATCCAAAGATTAATTATTTTCTAAGCTTGTTAAGTCCAACACAAATCACCTACCCTTATGCTACTGGATGGAGGTTTTTCAAAGGTTATTATTATCACTGCAATTTGGCAACTTAGATGTATTGTGGGAGTGACGCATAGATTAATCATTTCAATTTGGCACAAGAGAAGTACTCTGTCTCTTGCGTTGTCATATGATATGGGTGGTTAAGGATGAAGAGGGATTAGCACAAAACATTGTTGATTATGCCTAATTTATGAGTGACGTGGCAGGCATTGTGGCTGATTAGTTTTTTGGGAAAATGATTGCTTTGGGGAGATTGATATTGATTCCTCGTTTGCTTTTTTTTATTTCATAACCTATCTTGGCTGACCAAATCAAATTTTGGGAAGCTGACCCATAACCATATGGCCACGTGTCGTTATTAATAAAATATGAATATGAATGATGGATCGTACGCCAATCAATTATAATCCTCACTTTGCGCAACTAATTCCATTTTATAAATTTCTCCTATCTTACTGCACGTGCCTGCCTGCTAATCTCACATAAGATTCTCCATTCCCAAAAAAAAAATCTTCAATTTAATTTTAATTGCTTTGATGTGTAGTATATACCCAGCAGCTTTATTAGTCAAACAAATAGGAAGATTGAGTGCTCTTGATGGTTGTTTTGCCATCGATAGTCATTTTTAGATAAATACAAAGTATATGACATATATTATTCAATTAAAGTTTATATATTCAGATAGAATTTGCTCCTTTAGCATATTAATTTAATTTTTTCGACACATTTAAAAAAAAAAAAAACCAGTCAGTGATATTCATACAAATGAGTGTCATTAGACTGTACGTGGCTACGCGCTGATTTCTTTATGCCAAAGGACACTCTTATGTAGAGGATTCAAAGCTGAAGTAAACCTCGCATGTTTTACTATCTAACTATCTTTTAAAATTAATATTATTGATCTTAAATAAATTTTGAAAGGATTCAAGCTGAAACATAATCACCGCGAGCTACTGATAAATAACAAAGGGAATGTCAAAATCTTGAACTAATTCTCTCGTGCAGCATACTTTGGTTGTTAATGAGACTAATAAACTTTTTGGATTGGCTAGTTTATGGCTATTTTAAGTGTATTTGTACTAAACAAGGTAAGTTGTATGAGTAAAATTTTGTCTCAAATTGTATAGTTACATGCTCTTGAGTGTCCAATTGTAATCTCAAACAAGTGTTAATACTTAGGGCTTGTTTGGGAAGGTCTTATTTGAGATAATAAGATCTTATTTGCGGAGTACGAGATAAGTATGTGAGAGGGGTCTTTCTCGTACTGCGTAATAAGATCTTATTTTTGAAAAAT
>JBAGKO010000010.1:6494513-6504744 GCA_037177275.1 Acacia concinna
CTGAGTTAGTTCACGTGAAACTAGGTTAGAAATATCTTTTTTTTTTGTTTCTTAACTTTCATCATGTATTCAAAAAAAAAGAAAAGAAAAAGAGTGTGTGTTGAGAATATCATTCATAAATAGACAAGTGTAAGAAGGAAAATGCATCAATTTATGACTAACTTTTCTTGATGTATAATAGGGTTAATATAACTTTAGGTCTTTTAAATTTGATTCAATTTTTTTTTATTCTTTAAATTTGAAACATGTGGTTTTAGTCCTCCAAGTTTACTTTGTTTATAACAGTTAGTCCCTAAAGTTTAAAAAAGACTTAGTCCTACGTTTGATGGTTTTAATTCATCTGACAGGGCACTAACACAATTAAAATAGCTTATATGGCAATGCTTATTAGGACAAGTGGAATGACAAATGACATTATTTTAATTAATTATAAATTGAATATTTAATTTAAGAAGAAAATAAGAGAATTTGTCATGTCATTGTAATTAACCAAAATAATACTCCTATTTGATATGTCAATTGTTTTAATAAACTTGCTGCATAAGTTAATTTAATGATGTTAGTGTCATGTCAGATAAATGAATATAATTAGAGGCAGGATCAAGTTTTTTTCAAACTTAAGCATCAACTGTTATAAACGGATTGGAGTAAACTTGAAGAACTAAAACCACCTGTTTTAATCTTGAGGGACCAAAATCAAAATTAACTTATAAACTTGAATCAAATCACATTAACCCTCTGTAATAACTAAATACACTGAACTTATAAAAAGAATCAGAATCATACGTATTTTCTTCTTTTTTGAATTACTATGGAATCAATATCAAATCTACAGGCCATCCATTGGCCAAACAATTTTCAATGCCAGGATTATCAATATGATTGTTATCATGTGAGAAAATGCTGAATTTTAAACACACCCACGCACATGTTAAAAGTAGAATGTTTTACTGTTGTTATGTTCTATGAATTTTATTTTTTGTTATTAATTCGTCGGAGCCAGCATCCGTTGAATTGAAAGGGAAAAAAAATACAGATATAAAAAAGCTGTATTTTGCAGTTTTGAGAAACCAATATTGGACAACAAACAACTAAGGCGCCACCAATTAATTAGTCTGAAAGTTGGAACGATCAGAATTTAGTATGCTTAATTAAGTGCATGTATATGTTTATTAACACTTTCACGGATGTTTTTTATTTTTCATTTATGCGTGTGTGTGTTATCCTTAAATGATTATGTCATGTGTAAATTTATCCAAAATGAAATATATTCCATATGTTGGGCGGCATGTTAATATAATTCTTTGAAAGGAAGTCACAAAAGATAGGCGCAAGTTCATATTGATTTTGTGATGTAAGTTTACCTCCAAAGTAAAGCCTTCTAGATTATTAAGTTTTTTTGTTGGTTTAAATAATAAAAAAAAGGAAATACCACTACTGTATGTAGTTTGTATTTACATATACGGTGGGCGGCAGACAGTTGTAAAGACTATCCCGTTCGGAAAGAAATTTTTCTGTGATGATGCTGAAGAGCTGTAAATTAAATACAGAAAGTAACGTTACTATTCCAATAGAAAGGAAGAAAAAAATCAGACATTTTAAAAGGAAAGTTCATGGAAATTGTTAGAGATTAGTTAAAGTATTTTTGCAGCTTAGCTTCTTCAAAATTCCCTTGACTTGTGGTTGTGAATAAAGCACTTGTATATTCGCTTCAACAGGCACTCTTTTAGTTAGCCCTCTTATTTTCGACACGAGCTAGCTCTGTTGCCGTGTGCTCATACTACTACTCCTCTTCAAATAAATGTCTGTACTGTGCACACTTCACTTTAATCATATCAATTCCCCTTTATTTGTCAATAGAATCTACTTTTATTATGAAGTTATATATACTTCTCAGTATGCAAATGAACCGGTAATTGATTTCGTAAATTGAATTGAATAATTGGATTGGGAAGAATGGTATGTATGAGGCTTTTCCTTATTGACCTGACTAGGCTTTGAAGCCGGCACGAAACTGTCCAAAAAGGTTAGGTTGAAGCCTTGAGGGGGGTTGGGTGTTTTAAACTTTTGTTAATTTATCTGTTAATTAAGAATAAAATAGGAACAAGTGTAATTTTCAGATTGATATTCAGAAGGGTAGATATATAGTGGGGGATACGATATACGTCATACGAATATAATACACGTATCCAAAGTCCAAACAAAAAACCCCTTGTAGGCTTCCCCATAAAGTTCCTTGCCCTCCACGGATCTTTCCCCTTATGAGCTGTGACCCCCCCTCCCACTATTTAACCCCCTCCATTTCCCTCTCCTTCTTCCTCTCTTCATAATTACCTCCTCCTCCGATCCTCTTCTTCCATCCCTGCCATTTATTGTTTCCTGCCCCACTATATATACTAGCTACGTACACCACATACAATTAATACTTGCATACATACTTACCTGGGTTTTGATCCATGGAAGAATCAGCGGCACTGGTCGACAAAGGGGAGGCGGAGGCCCTGGATTTGCCTCCCGGTTTCAGGTTTCATCCCACCGACGAGGAGATCATCACTTGTTATCTTACGGAGAAGGTCTTGAACGGCAGTTTCCGTGCGACTGCCGTCGGTGAAGCTGATTTCAACAAGTGCGAGCCCTGGGATTTCCCTAGTAAGTTCCTGTTTCTGCTTCTCTGATCTCTCCCGTGATGGATTGATTGATTAATAATTGACCCCTTTCGCTGCTGTGAGTACGTAGTTAGTTAATAATAATATGTGTGACATGGGTTTGTTTGAGCAGAGAGAGCGAGGATTGGGGAGAAAGAGTGGTACTTCTTCTGTCAAAGGGACCGGAAATATCCGACGGGCACGAGAACGAATAGGGCGACGGAGTCCGGGTACTGGAAGGCCACCGGAAAAGATAGGGAGATTTACAGAGGGAAAGACCTGGTGGGCATGAAGAAGACCCTCGTCTTCTACAGAGGGAGAGCTCCCAAGGGCGACAAAACTGGTTGGGTTATGCATGAATTCCGACTAGAAGGCAATTTCGCCACTTACAACCTCCCCAGGGCAGTTAAGGTACATCATCCAAATATAGATCCAAATTAATTTCATCATGAAATTAATCATCGATGATCATAATATCACCATTCCTTTTACCTTTTCTATATGCCCTTTCTGTGTATGTTGGTTTGAAAGTTCCTTTCATATTCTGCTCTCATCATCATATAGCTTTTGCTTTTTTTGGGTTTAATTGGCATGATGATGAGGAGAATCTTACAGTTTGGGTGATGATGATGATATTGGTATTTGGTGGTGCAGGATGAATGGGTGGTGTGCAAGATTTTCCACAAGAACACAGACGTCAAAAAGACCCCTATCATTCCTGAGCTTCTAAGGATCAACTCTCTCAGCGATCATCTCCTCGACTTCTCTCCCTCGCTCCCGCCTCTCATGGATCCTTCCTTCAGCAACGCCGACCAGCCCGGATACAGTGGCGGCGGCGATGAATTCAAGGTGGCCATCCATCACCCGTCACCGGACGGCTATTGTCTCCCCGACTTCGCCGGCAACAACAACCACCATCTCAATAATCAGACGACGGTGATGAAGGTAGAACAACAAGACTACAGAAACTATGAGATGATGCTCCCCAGTTACTGCACCGGCGACGCCAGTAATAATACTATCTCGCGAGGAATGATCCAGAACCCGAGTTTGTGGGGTGAGCAGAATGTTGTGTCGGATTACAGGAACAGAGAAGTGGGAGGTGGCGTGAAGAACGAAAAGGCGTCGTGGGGAATGGATAAACAGTGCAATATGGAGCATTCGATGGTGAGCGTGTCGCAGGATACCGGTGGCCTAAGCAATGACAGAAACGCCGAAACATCCTCAGCGGTGTCCGCCAGTAGAAACATCCTAGGAAGGAATAAGGCAGTGTACGAGGATGACTTCATCCTCCAGAAGCCTCCATCACTCGGTTCCTTTCCAGATTTGGATTGCCTCTGGGATGACTACTGACAACATCAACCATATATATATCTACTCATCACATCAAGAGATCATAAGCACAGTTTGCCTATTACTTTGTGTTTTTCTAGCCAGCTGAATTAGATCTTTAGACCATGCCTCTATCTCTCTCTCTCTCTCTCATGCCTTCTATATTTGCGGATTGATAATGTTAGATCATATCAAACAAAAGTTCTTGGATACACATATACTGTATAGATTATTTATGCGATATCCAAGCCTTGTCTTATCATAGATTTTCATTCATATATAGAACCATGTGTATGCCAAGGAATTTGATCGATGAACACTCGTGTACGTACATCTATCATTCTTTTGTTATGCTAATTAATTAGTTGGTTTTGTTTTGATTTATTTCATATTTCAGTTTCTTATTCACTTCTAGTTGGTAGTTATTAAACTTCAACTTGTAATTTGTGTCTATATATTTATGAATATATTAGTTGGTTGAATTATTGGGCTAGTATAAATTACTCCATCCGTTTCTATTTATAAGACCCTTTTAGATAATCCTAAAAATATTCTAAGAAAGTTAATTACATTATTTTAAGACATTAAAATTTATCGTTTTTTTTAAATTATATTATTTGACTTAAGAACTATTATATAATATAATAAAACACAATATATATTATTAACTAATATAATTAATTTTTTTAAAATTTTTTTATAAGTAGGAACAGAGATAGTAATATATTTATCATTCTTGTGTGTGTGTGTAAATTCTTGTTGAGATTCCAAGCAAATGAAGCTTGGGCATTGATTTAGGGTTGAGGCCGTAATATTTTATGCCCGTGGAATATATCTATTAGACACCCCACCATCCAAGAGGGAAGCAGCATTAATTCCGAAGAAAATCGTACAATTTTTCCCTTTTAAATTTCCAACTTTCGAATTTAAAGGTTCTGCTTGCCTAGTGCTTCCCACCAAGACATGAGATGACTCCTGTTTTCTCCTAAAAAAAATTATCGCAACCCTATTTTTTCCATTTGGCTTCTCATACTTCTGTTATTATAACCTACACATAAATTAATATAAAAATAATACACTATATATATAGGATACAAGAGTGAAGACAGTAGCTAATGAGTATGGCTCGACATCAATAAGAATACAGTACACTAATGGGATTAATTTAATTAAATCGGGAATGAAAGTAGTTAATAAACACAGTGAAACCGGTGAATACAAAGGAGAGTGAATATATATATATATATGTATGTATGTATTTGTATCTGTGGAATTGGAAGCAGGCATATGCGTGGAGGAAGCATGTGAAGAATTCCCTGAAAGTGTGCAGTGGATGCCACCAGGAAGGGGATTTAATTTATATTAAATATTAGGTTAGGGGTGGCAAATCAGGGTCATAATTATAAAACTGTATGTACTGCCACACAACAAATTAAAACTGATGAATCTTGTTTCTTAAGTAACCTCATAGTCCTCGTCACTGCATGTGCCTATGCCTCCCACACCGAGCTCCCATATATAAGTGGAGTCTCTTGTTTCTTTCCAAACGAGTTTTTGACATTTGTAGTTCTTACATACAATATGCATATATATATATATATATATGGAACCTGTTTTGTGGATTTGCATATCCATACCTCGCTCAAGCAACCTACATCTATTCGCTGTTGCCGGCTAGATAGGCTAGGCTACCTAGCTAGCAATAAGGGCTCTGAATTAATATTTCATTTCTCCACACACATATACATATATACGTGAGTATATAGTGTGTTGTGAGTGTGAGAAGAAAGAATGAAAGAAAGAAAGAGGAAGGCTTATATTTTTGGCACGTGCCTGCCACGAATATGGTTACGTTAGTTAGTTGTGGGAGTTTTCATATCTCAAATGGGAAATCAAATCAGTGCGCAAATATTTTTGATTTCCATTCTAAGCAAAGCGTTGTTTGGGGTTTTACATGCTTGCGGGGAACTTAACCGCCTTAATTCGTCGGTCATGTCTTCTTGGGTTTCATTATATTATATTCCACTCTTGGGTCGAAAAACAAGTAGTAGTGTTAAATTGGGAGAGAAAGTGATTTATGAGAAGCAAAGGAATAAAGGGCTAAACGCCATATATATATATATATGGATAGTATTTGTATGTATGAATATATATATATATATATAGGAAGGGTGAGAGAGAGTTGAAGAAAACATATGCCTTGTTTATGAATCAGAAAACCCTGATTTGTTGCATGAAAACAAGGTGGGTGTAGGGGCTCACCGACCAATGAGGATTCTCCACCAATTCATCCTCTATCAATCTCTCTTTGAAAATGAAAACTATGTGGATTTCAGCAACCCCCCACACACACACACAATATAACATATCCATTTTTTATTTTATTTTATTTTTTATATTATATTATATTGATGCCCCATCACCCTCAATATATGCTTATGTCATCTTCTACGCTTGATCCTTTGCCAGGCATTAATCTAACTATTAATCCTTCCCACTTTTCCCCACCTCTATCTGTTTAGTATTTTAAAAAGGACCTTCTATTTATCTTTATCTTTTCCCCACACCTCTATATGTTAGAATTGAGTCACGACTCTTGACCTTAATAGTGAAATTTAGTTGAAAATAATACGAGTATCTCCCAGCAGTAGCGATCGGGGTGGGTAATCTTACCTAATTTTATGCTGCAAGTTCCAATTTGTTAACCGGTGTAATTATTTTCATATGAATCATTAATAGATAGGATTCCCATGTTATAAATATAAGATTTAGTTAACTTTTTAAAAAAATTAATAAATATAAATAAATTACTTAATTATATATCAGTGTAACATTATATCATATATCAGTATAAGTTAGACAAATAGTTTTAAAATGATATATTTAAATATTTTAAATTAATGTAATTACTTTCTTAATTTTATTTTAAAAGTTTACTGAGCCATGTGTTTAAGACCGAAGATAGTTTTAAACTTGTTTTAGAATTAGGCGTATTCAATATAATCCACGGAGTTTTGATGGCAAATAGGAAGCCTCCCTTACAAAATATTTTCGTCACTCCTCTCCAATAATGCTTACATGTACGTAGACTTGAAGGAGTGATCAGCAAATTAAAGTTGTCATCAATTTCAACGGTTTACAATTATATGAGTGAAATCAATATTAAGGATATCTTATAATAATTGGAAACGGATGAATTCATTTAATTTATTATATAGGACAATTGGTCTGAACATGCATGATTTTATCACGGGGCTAGCCCGACCTAATTAACCTAAGAGAATCTTTCTCACAAACATAATCATGTTGCTAAACAGTGCTTAATTTATTATGTGGGCAGCGAATTAACATTATAAGACATGTAACGCTGTTAATGGAAATTACCAACTAATGACAAATTATAATGATGGCTGCCGGAGGGTGCAGTGATTGCAACCTTGTGATTTGTTTTTTCATGGTTAATTAATGTATTATTATTAATCACTGTTTCAATTATAAAGCCTGGTTCTATCATCTCCCAAAATTTGCATATCAATCATTATTAGGAACGAATGGGACCAATAATAGACTATAACTTCAGAACTCATATAATTATGTATATCAGCTCAAATTATTGGGATTCTACATTTTTCCATTCCTCTCTATATATATTCAATTCACACAATACATGCACATATATATAACACACACAATATATATAAACGCTTGAATAATGATGGACACGTCCATATAATCAATATCATGCAGATGATTAAGAAGCGTGCGTGTGCCCGAAGCCTAACCATCTCATCAGCTGCATCAATTGTTGACTTGTCATCAAACTCAAACCTAAAATTGAGCAGCTTAGTGACCAAAGTGTCAAACACGCACACAGGGTACGTTACTGATAATTATGAAATTAAGAGAAATTGTAATCAAGCATCATACATATCAATTATTGGTTAATTCAACCAGAAGCTAAGTTAATTCCAAGGCTGCCTTCCCATATAATTATTATTAAGAGGAGTCAGAGGACGATGATATTCATTGCGATGTTATATTAATGTAAGCAAATTAAAATTCAAAGTCCTATGAGACATCACGTCCTCAATCAGACACCATCAGCAATAATATTAAAACCCCACGTCATATATAGTGGCCCCAGGTAACACAAGACTGGAGAGAGGAAACTGACAATCTTGAAACTTTTGTTTTAGTCCCTTTTTTTTTTCTTTTTTTGCTTTGTCGGCTGGATCTCCATGGAAATTTTATGTAACTTCCATTTCAAGCCTTCTCTTTCTTAGCAGCAAATTAAGCTAACGAAGCTGTGTATGGCAAGCAAAAAAATAAAAGAAAATGAGAGAGACCCCAATAAAGAAGAGTCTTCATGTCAACATAGAAGAAAAGTAGGGCAGAATGTCTGAAGTATTTGTTCATGTGCATCCATACTGAACTTTGCCTGTGTTTGGGTCTCCGTTTTAGAGCCCAAATTACACGATTACCCCCCACCTCATTGTTTGTTTGTCATTAAAAAAAAAAGTGCATATTTGGATCTTCGTTTCATCATGTTGTTGCCTTGCCCAAATTGTAAGTTTGACAATAAGCACCAAAATGATGCTTTTCGGTCCAATTGGGGAGTGTGGCAAGGAGTGAACATTTTATTTTTTTAATTTTATGTTATAATTTATTTTCTATAGTCTTAATTATAAGGCTCAGTTGACTTTTTAAAGAATTATAAGAAAATTAATTTGCATTACTTTAGACCATTAAAATTTATCATTTTTTCAAACTATGTTATTTGACTTATGAACTAATATATAATATGATAAAACACAATATATGATATAATTAAGTACCTTATTTTGCTTCCTTGACTTCTCTTAAAAAGGTTAACTTACAATTAGGATTGGACGTAGTATAAATATGACAATATATTTACATGTAATATATACTCCCTCCCGTTCTAATTATAAGACTCAGTTGATTTTTTTTAGAATCCTAAAAAATTATTTAATCATGTTATGAATAATATGTTTTAGCTTTTTTCTTTTTTTACTTTTCTGAAAAGTTATTTATTTTTCTGTTGTAATTTTCATATCTTTTTCAAACATTTTCCTTCAAAAATTATTTTTGAACATTTCAACTAAATAAGTTTTACTTCTACATAAGTAGCTTCTACTATCGTTATATTAAACACATATCAGATTTTCTGATCTAACTTTTATAAAAATACAATTGCAAATAAATTACTTTTATAACATTTATTCCAAACACACCCTTTAATTTGTAGTGTGAATTCATTTGATGATCAGCCAACAAGAACTGGACCCTGGACACTTTCAACCTATATTTTGTTGTTTTGTTTTTGATAATTCGATGATTGATTATGCGGGCATATGGTTTTAATATCATCTATCTCTTAAATTTATAGCCGATAAAATAGGTTGGGACCATGCCACCAACCTTTTTAAAAACTTTTTTTATTTTTTTTTAAATAATAAATCTAAATACCCTTCTATTTTATGTTGTGTTTAACTATCTATTCATACTTTTTATTAGCTACACTTCTATTTTTGTATCATATTTATTTGTTAACTATTATTAAATTCAAAATAGAAGAGTTTATATATTTTTGTGATGTGAGTGGGTGAGAAAAAAAGGAAAATGAAAATGAAAATGGTTGTCTAACACAAATATATATTAATAGAAGAGAGTTTGATAAGAGTGTGTGAAAGAGAGAAAGTAAGAAAAAAAAGAGCATAAGATTTTTTTTTTTAAAAATAATAATGAGTGGGTTGGCGTGCTAATTGGATAGTCAGTATTACCATCGGATCTTTAATACCATACATATATAATATTTATTTAATTTGATTGGATATAGAAATTAGTTAATGTTTCACGTATTAACTTTTAAAACATCATAAACATCTTCTTTAATACATTATTCTCTCTTTTTATTGTTGAAGAAACATAATAGGGGAAAATTAGTATGGGATTGACAAACATGTAAACCGCAACTTATATCTAAGACAACAATCAACTCCCAAATGTTGTTCTAAAATTAGGACCGGAAGAGTAATATTTAGGAAGAAATACACAAAGTGCAATTGAAATGTGTAAAAAACAAATAAGTTTTACAGTTGTTGATTAAAACACTAAGTGCCCGTTTGGTTCATGGAATCAGAGGGAATATAATAGAATGTAATGGAAAGTAATGTAATGATGATTACATGAAGTTGTTTGGTTTGTTATTAAGAAAAGATGATACATAGACA
>JBAGKO010000010.1:6523539-6537452 GCA_037177275.1 Acacia concinna
ATAACAAAAATTCAAAACACATAGCAAACAAAAAAATGGAATACTTTATAACAAATTAAATTATAATCAAAAGATATTAAATTCTAATTATAATAAAAATGAAGCAAATAAATGAAATAAAAAAATAAATGGGAAAAAATAAATAAAAATAATGAAGAAATTAATTGAAATTGAATGCAAACTAAACAAACGGAATTAATTAAGCTATAATTAATTATAACAAAAATAAAGAAAATATAAGTAAAATAAATAAATACAATATAATAACTCAAATTATAAATAAATGCATATAACTACAATTATAACAAAAATTAAAAACAAAAAAAATAAAAATACAAGAAGGAATAAAATATATAAAAAATAAACTCAAATACAATACAAACTAAACAAATGGAATAAATATATTATTATAATAAAATAAAAAAATTACCATTCACAAAAATAAAATAAATATAAATAACAAATAAATTTGCTTATAAATACATTTAAAAAGAAAATAATGTAAAAAAATGAAATATGAAAACTAACTTGACTAGAGTAAATGTAAATGGATTTGGGCAGCGTCTCAGAATTGTAGAAATTCTCTGAAAGTCACTATGTGAGATAAAAATTGGCAAAACATTAAAATGAATATGTGAGGGATATTTATAGGTCCGGAACTCGCTTCATTCGTAGCGGTTTTTGAAAAACCGTTACACTAAATACTATAAACTGCAAAGGCTCCTCATATTTTGCGTAAAACTTGTAGCGTTCTGTAAAACCGCAACAAATTTCATGGTGGTTCGCATTTTGTAGCGGTTTTTAAACACACTGAACATTTGTAGTGGTTCTTTGTGAACAAAACCTCTACAAAGTCACTGCCATAAATGTCGCGCCAACTTCACGCCACATGGTGTCAAGTTAGCGCCTTTATTTGTAGCAGTTTTTACTTAAAACCACTACAAATGTTAACCATGCAACAAATTTGTAGCGGTTTTATCAAAAACCGCTACAAACTTTACACTTTGTACCAGTTTTTACAAACCGTTACAAAAAAATCGCTACAAAATTGCTTCTTCTTTTTTTGTAGTGAATAGATTAAATGTCTGTTTGAATTAGTGGTAAGAGAGTTGACTTTTTGCCCACTAAAGACAATAAGCAAATTGCTTTCACAAATTTAGGTTTAATTGTAAAAATAAATTTAGTCATAAAATAAAAAGTTTCTCGAGATTCAAATTTTAAGGAGCTTTAATTTTGAAAGAAAAAAATGCTCAGTAAAATATAAACTGTTGCCAAATAAGATTTACAATCAATGGTTTTTTTTTTCCCAGTCACCACTTAAATAAGCCACTTTAATTCCATTTGATCGTCAGAACCAAGTGAAGTGATAATGCATAAAGGTTTAGCAGTCATGACTCATGAATCGAGCTAACCTGGCTTTTGAGGGTATTATAGGCCAACGCGCGTTTCCTATAACCCGATTAATTGAGAAAGTAGAGAGATAGTTACACGTAACTAGTGATTTTAAGAATAATTTTAGCTGCAGAAATGAAACAAGTTTATAATTAAAAGCACTTGTCAATTATTACAACAGACTCGAGGCTATAATTCTCTCAAATTTAGAATAACAACGGAGTTTTTCCCCAGTAACTTTAATGGCTCGAAATGACGCGCCAAGCAAGCCACCTGATCCACACAGGAAGGAGAATGAAACTGAAAATCAAAGTCATAAATCATGAGCCACACGACCTTCAATGTGATGTGCTGGTCACTAACGGTACCTGTCAACTTCATCTGACTAGATATTAAGCTCCGGCTACGAAGTCTAATATAACCCTTACATGGAAACTGACGAGAGTTTTTAAAAACTACACATTTTAATTGTGAAACTGAAAATCGAAAAGCTCTGGTCTCTGATGAAACAAGCTTCTGCACTTCCCTAGCATCATGTAAGTGCAATTCACAGATTTCTGAACCACAAGTAGACCACGTACCTGAAAGAAAAAAGCCTTCCTGTGATTGCAATATATATATCATAGAAAGTACTTACTAGTTCCAACAAGAAAACAGTACTAAATGCTCCCAGAGTGTCATAATGTATTAGTTTAACCTAGCAATGCTGGTTTAGAAGAATCAAGAAAGCTCTGTCTACATATTACTAGTACAGAAGCAACAATTGACAGCAAAACACTGAATATTCATACTGTCTGCTTCCAAAGATTCAAAAGTTCTCCCCCCAAGGAGCTAGCTAGCTAGTACTGAAGATGAAAGAGGAATTCAATCTCCCTCTCTCTCTCTCTCTCTCTCTATCCATATATATATTCTATCACCACCAAGGAGGCCTGGCATGAGAAGCAGAAAGAAGCATGTAGCCAAAGACAACTTGCCGGAGGCTTCATAAACAAGAATAGTTGTATGTATGTATATATATGGAACTCGATCCATACACAGACAAAGTCATTAATATATAGAATCCGGCAAGTCATCCTTGGCTGCACTCCCCTTTCCGACCCTACATGCAAGGCTCTCGGCGGTCTCTCTTATCCAAGAGGTGATGAGTTACTAACAGAACTTGAGAATTTATAGATAAATCTTAAGAGAGGGAACGGAAGAAGAGAGAGAAAACATAATATACATACAAAATATATAATTGTATATATCACCGTTCACGTGACAGACGATTCTTATCTGGGCTTACACATATCGGTTTATCTGAACACAAAATATAACCGCACAAGATATATATATACAAGCATGTACCGAGGCACACTTGAGAGGCAGCCTATCCAAACTTGGCAACCAAGAAATGCACTGTCAGAGAAATTTTTGAATCCCTTTTTTTCTTTTTATAATTCTTTAATACCACAAAGTGATGACCGTCTCCTCAGATCACAGAGGTGGGTGGGTTATGTTGGTGCTCACATGTATACTGCAACTGCGGCCGATTATATGTGGGCGGTTTTTAACTTCACGTACATCGAGGTCTCTGTTCAGCACTCAAATATAATGCAGTAACATACATATAGATACAGTGCACTGTTATAATTATGTGTATATATAGGGTTTGGTTCTGATTCCTTTATTTTTCTCTCTGCCACTACTCTAGGGTTCCACCTAAACAGGAATCTGCTTTTCATTCCCGTCTCACGTCAACTTTTGTTCCCCTCTTCATCATCTAATTCTGAACACATACGACATTTTTGCCACTCTCATCTCTGAATCACCTTCATTATTATGGTGTACCTTTCTTTCATCAGGATATGGGGTCCTCTCTCTTAACTTGTACTACACATGCACAGTTATAATGAGTACAAGTTTAATATTTATGACTAGAAAAAAAAAGGAAATGTTGGAGATTATTACTGCATTATGAGGGGTGTCAGATTTATATACCGCATTTAGTATATAGATCATCAGATTATCAGTAAGAACTAATTATAACAAAAACTTATACTGTCCCTTCAGCCTAGCTAACTATAAGCTATTTTATCAAAATGGGAAAATCTAGGAACTCTCAATCATCATGGGCAAGGAAATGCCTTTTTTTTTTTCACTTTCTAGATAGACAGACAATACCATGTTGGCAAAGTTGACAAATGACATGCAGTATCGGGTAATTATTTAATTGTTTTCTGGAAATGGACAATGACATAAAGAATCCTTACCATGTTTAAACACGAATCTCTCTATGTATATATATTCACATGCCTGATAACTCTTAAGAGGTAATTAAGTTAATTCCCATTCATATCATATTTATGTAACTGGGATAGAAAAATTGGTATGTATCCATTTTTTTGTGGTGGGTTAAATGGTGAGAGCGACATGCTAAATATGAAGGATTCATTGTATTTCTATGTCATTTTAAGTTTTTTCTTCTTTAATTGAACTTGAACGCTGAACCGACCATTATTATGTTCACACTTTTTTCTTCCTATTGTACGTATGATTCAGTTGGAGAGAGAGAGAAAAAGCGGTGGGGCTCATACTTGTCCAAAGGAGATCCCAATATCACCCTCTCTCCTCCCCTTACTAGAAGATACAGTTGTTACAGAAAATCCACATGTACATCAAATATTAACATCTTAAGCTAGTAAGTATGTTTAGAGCTATATATAGATATGCCAAGCCATTGTGTTTTTGGAAACTTAAAGAAGATATGATCCCCAAATTTACACAGCTCCGATTATGTTTATAGATTTTCAAACTCTTATGGAAGCCATTTACATATCTTATATCATCTAGGTTTTCTTCTTTGCGGGGTTCTTTGAATTCTAGATGGTATGGATTTTTATCTCTACTTCAACTATTTTACTGTTACAAACTTCCTTCAAACAATCCCAAGAAGGAAAGCAATAACTGAAGAGTAATAGAGAATTGTGTAGGATCAAAACCATGTGAGTGTGGTAATTATATAGACAGGGGCACCGAGATAGAGTTTATTTTTTGTAATACAACAATAAAGCGTTTGATCGATATTGAATTTATGTTGTTATTCTTTTCATCATTACATCTTTCCTGACATGTTATACGACTATAATGGTTATTTGTAGATTGAAGATTGTGAACGTGAAGGTCATTTCCAATGGCAGCAAAGAGTTGAATATATATATATATATATATATAAACATTTTCCGCAGTTCTGATTTTCCCAATCAAGATATATCTGAATTTTTTTTTTGAGCAAAGATATATCTGAAAGTTAACTAAATGATTTAATAATTTCCATTGAGAATTTCATGAATCAGCAGTACCTATAGATCTTACCTGTATTTCTAGCTTTGCTACCTGTTTTATAGGCACCAGCAATATGACAGAATCTTCTGCTTTTCTTGTAGCCTGTGTCAAAATAACTTGAAGGCTGCTCCCCTTTTTAATATGTACTGTTTTCTTTTCCTTTCTTATCTTTATTTTTTCTATATTTTTTCAATGCACTCATGCATATTCACGACTTTGTCAGTCAAAGATATATATATATATATATATATATTGGCTTTTTAACACTTCATAACTATCGAATCGAGGTAGTTCCAAAATGTGCTTTTTGAACGATGGAAAACATAAATTATATGAGGATCATACTATTATCTGTATAAATATACATGCAATCAATATATAATACAAAATTTGTAGAAAGATACACTATTAATAAACAATAATAACGTGCTAACCTTTAATCTCATGTGCATAACACAGCACACAGATTAGTTTGTCATTGTTGGAGCTAGCAATTTATTTTGTTCAGCTCTTTTGGGCCATACTAGACATATGCATGAAACAGACTCAAGTAATTGTCTCTGATGTTGAACTATGTCGATCTAGACTCTAGAGGAAATCAAACTCTTGATGCATGTCTTCTAAATTTCAGTCACTGTCAAGAGCAGCTAGCAATTCCAGCTAAATCCATTCAAGTCAAACTGTTGGCAGTTAGAAGAAGCATCATTTTTATGATGAACATTAAGGTCCAGTGTGGTTTCATGGTCAGACATCCTATAGTCTTGAGAAATTTTCTCATAGTTCAATTTACCTGACACTGCCTCATTTTCAGCTCTCTCATTTCTCAACCAGCTTTCTTCCTCTTCCTTCAAAACAGGAGGTTCCCCCAAGCTTTCTTCTCCTCCCTCAAGTTCAACATCCATGGATATAAGTTTTGAGTTTCTTTTATGTTCATCACCCTTTGGTGGGGAAAGAAACAGCATTTTCTCATGTAGTTGGTCACATAATGTGAGATCAGACTTTAGAAGAATAGGCTCTTGTGCACCCTCTTTTGGTCTTAAAAATGGAGTTCCATTACATAATCTCAAATTTAAACCCGTGTGATTTGTGTCTTGGAATCTCTGAGATCCTTCACTATGATTGGTTGCTTTGGTCACTACTTGTGCTTGCTGAGGCCAAAGTGCTTGTAATTCTTTCAGCTCTGAAAATGCTGGCCCTATGTATTGAGTTGATACTTTGGATGCCAGTTCAGAGAGTTGAACCTTGGCAGCTTCAAATCCTGATGTGCCAAGATTCTGTATCTCTAATGTCTCTTGGGCTTTCTCCAGCACTCCTTGGAGATACTTCCCTTGAGCCTCTATACGAAGCTGCAAGTGTCTCTGCACCTGATTAAATATTTGGAAACAATTTTACACTCATGAAAAGTGAAGTAATTACAGCTTAGAATACACTTGTATTGAATGTAAACTATTGCAAATCAATGAGCTACAGCTTAGAGATAATAAAGTTGATGCTCTACGATTTGTTATACCTCGAGCTGCTCATGCAGCCTTCTTTGCACTTCAATTTGCATCTGTAGAGCCTCATTTATTTCTAGGTTCCTGGATTTAAGGCCCATCCTTGTTAGAAAGTGAAAGAAGAATAAAAGAAAAATGGATACCTGATGACTGAAAATATGAACATGACAAGTTATTATGTGCTATTACTTGCTTGGCTGAAGTCTGATGCTTAAATTTTTCATATGGACTCCACTTGTCTCAGACGTTTGGTGGTTGGTTGCTTCTGCAATTTCAGTCAGTGAGAAGAATTCTTTCCCAAATTCTATGATTCATATCAGATAATTTCTGCACGTCTCAAGCAACTTGCGGAATACATGGAAAGGATATGATGAAATAATTCCCTCACCGTTTCTATGGGTTCCACTATTGCCCTGTCCATGCAGATTTTGACTTAGTCTGTATTTCTGTTGTCCAGAATGGATTAGTAATAATTAAGCATAAAAGGGACGAAGATTTTACACAGTTTTCACTTTCAGTACAGAGCAAGTTCTATTGTATAAATGATTTTAAGGCTCCGATTTTCAAAAAAAAAAAAAGACAAAAAATTCCTTTGGTTTTCCTGTGTTATTCAGAACAATCAGCCATCTAAAAGTGGGAAATTTTATCTTGTGCTTCCTGTTTCTTTAACTAATCAAACTGATGATGTGACTAACATAACAGTACCGTGTGTTTATTATCAATCTAATCTACTGATATGACCAAAATGGAGAGGACCTGAATCATGGAAAATCTGAGGAATTTTCGAGCTAAAACAAGAAAAAGGGTACCTGTAGATGACTCTTTAAATGGTATAGAGTTAGTCCAGGAATCGCCATAAGTTTCAATACTGTTTTTGGTGTAGCTTCTGCAAGGAAAGTCTAGTTATTAGGATTAGTTTCAAAATATAGATATTTCCTAATTCACAATCATTGAAGAATAGATGTACTGTCTGGCCCTCCTAGCTGATTGACTGCTTCCACAAAGCGTTCATGGAGATCTGGTGTCCATTTTAGCCTAGGCTTAGTGTCAGTTGACAAGACAAGTCCTGAGTCTCCAGTTCCACTTCCACCATGGACGATCATATGCCTCTCAGAAGGGTTAGGCATCCTTAAAGAGTGAATGTTTTTTGCTTGTTGTTGCTGATGATAGTACATTCTCTCTTTTCTGTAAAACAAAATCATCTTATTAATCAACAGAGAAGCACAAAGTTATATTAAGCTGATCAAGATCATCTTAATACCTGGAGAATGATACTTTTCTTGACTCAGAGACACTGAGAGTTGGAATTTGTTGGGCTATAGTTTTCAAATGCTATTCCCTTTGAGGTTTCAAATATGAGTAGTTTTCCAAAACGGCCCGGTCTAATCTTTTTCTCTCCTTAACAAGATTTACGCATTCCTTAGTTGTACCCAAGGATGTCCTTATAAAGCAAGTGACCAAAGAAGGGGCACCATGTGAAGCATAGAATCTTGTACAGAAGCAACTCAAATGAAAACTGAACTTCATACGATATTCAGAGTTACTTTAAATAAATTATTGTGACCACTCTCTCCACTTGCACTATCCAATCCAAGGAAACTCTTCCCAATAAAACTATGTTCGTTGTACTTTCTGAAACACCTCAAACGTTGCATTTGGTTCCAAAATTGACCCATCAACTTGTATCTGCTTGAGCCTGCATAATTTTTTGTCCTTCTGGCAAAGGCAGGAACCACATTCCAAAAGTTCAGAGGAGAATTTTGTGTCTGGGATCACAAATTAAACTTTTTCTTTCCCCTCAAAGCATCAAAAACCACACGTTACTTCCCTTTTTCCTTACGGAAGATTCTTGCACTCTTTAGTCTTTGTCACTCACCTTGGGTGGTTAAGTTACTAACATCCTTAGTACTGCTAATGTAATATTAACGGCTGAAGGGTTTGGCAAGACATTCTAAACGAATGCAAGAACTGGTTATGTTAATGGAGAGAATATAGAAAAAGAAGATTCTTTATGACTGGGGCACCAAGAAATGGATACTAAGTGACAGATACATTCAAGAAAAAGAATAACGGTGGAGAGATGCTTCTCAAAGTCCGTGGAGATTTTTCAAAGAAAAGAATAGAATAAGAATACAGTCCTTTTGTTGTCTGGTTCGATGAGTTTTGTGCATATGTAGACCACAAGGAATAAGATAAAAATAAAACTAAGGATCCAACCCTTTTGGTCCAGCCGGCTGAGCCGGGACCAAGTGACAAAAAGAAAAAACGTGCGAATGTACCGTCTTAACTTGACATTCATGTTTGCTTTTTATTAAAGACATTGGCCACCAATACCAGTTGTCCTGGACTTGTTGTGCTTGGGTTGAATTTCCAGGTTGTCTTCTAAGCTCCAAGTGTCATTGAACTCACAAATCTACAGACATGCATGAAAATTCATATTCATATTATTCTTAACCCTCCAAGTAAGTCACAAAAAATATGGATTCAGATTTACAAAGATATCAGACTCTGAAGCAAAGTAATTGGAAATGTTGAAAAACAGTTTGGTTTGATTCACTTTCAGGATTTATGCCCTCAGACACGTGTCAGTCATCAATGGATTATGCTTATGCTGTTTTATTTTCAATGTAATCCATGCATTTAATAACCAGGAATAATCATTTTAGAACACAGAATCCGTTATGTGATCAACAGCTAGTGCAGAATAAATTCTACCACTTACTATTATACCCAATACATAGAAAATTAGGTTCTACTGGTTATTGAGAACACGCATGCAGGTTACTAAGTAAGACAGGAATTTCAGGACTTGATTTTAGTTGGCTTTCCTTTTATGTAACTTACTATAATTCTACCAAGCCCCAAATACACACGCCTTTAGATATGATAAATGTCAATTGATGAAACTTATTTAAGGAAGTTATTGGAAATCATAATCTGACCAATGACAAGCTAAGACACTCATTATGCTTAATTATGTGACCAGCAAAAATGCCATTGGCTGAAATAGGAAGTACGATTGGACGTTATTGTTATTCTCCATAATGTAAGGAAGGCTGTTAAGTGCACTTCATGGCTTGGCTTGGGAAGAGAATCTTAAACTAGAAGCCTAGCAGATCTGATTCTCAAAGCAGGAACTTAATTGTTCTTCTCTAAGATCCACGAAAAATGGGTTCCCTATGCCCACTAAGCTGTTGCCTTTAGCAACAGTAGGTGGATTCTTTTCAAGACGGTTTAATTTCACCAGAAGCTTGTCAGGTTTAATAATTGCTTGCTTTCCAATGGCTGAGTCCTTACCCCTTGTAAGGATTGATTCAATGGCCGATTCCTTTCACCAACCTCTGTTTTCTTATTTGATTTCTTTCTTCTTTTTTTTTTTGGTTTGGGAGACGAAAATGCTGTGTTTGATTATGCTTTGCGAAAAGAATTCTGATAAGATATTGTTGGAGATTATTGAAAGCAACATGTCTCCACCATGAGATGAGATAAATTTCACGACCTTTTATGTAACACTGCATATATACTTTTATCAGGAGAATGTGATTCTCTTTGGGGAAAGAGAACTGAAACACAGAGGATGAGTTAACTAAACGTGAGTTGCAGAGAAACCCCGTTAACATATACGGCGACGGCAGAAGATTCTGTGAGGACCAAAAACAAACAAAAAAAGAAAAAAAAAAAAAAAAGGAATGCTACTTTTTAAAAAAGAAGAATACCCCAACGATAACCAGAATTATAACAAGATTCTTTTTTTTTACCCCAAGTTTCAAGGGGCAACTTCACGCCTTCTTATCTTGTTCATTACACACTGCAACTCTCATACACATGGGTACACCACCAAATAAAGAGACAGAGGTTGGGTTTTCACTATGTATGAAATTTTCGGATCGCATTCCTTTCTTGCCCAATATTCTTCATAATTTTAATTATGATGTCAGTTTAATTCGCTAGAGCATACATGTAGCCCTCTTAATTTACTACATCAAGTTCTTAAACTTGTAAAGTATATTTCCAGTTCCTTGAATCAGTCTCATTGACGAAAATGATGACTTAACAAATTTAAACGGTAACTCAGCTACTATATGATAAGTATGGTGAACCAACGAATTGAAATATGGTTCAAAGTAAGATCAGACATTAAAGGTGGGCACATCTTTTAACATGAATTTTTCACATGGTAAGAGAGCAACTCATTCTGCTAGGGCTAATGTAATTCTTATTGGTTATACTTTAACCTTAGCAAAATATACGCACATGTACTTATCCATATAATATAAATGACAGATCTGTAATCAACAAAAAGCTTTAATAAATAAGCCCTCCATTTTTTCAAAAAACTAAATATAAGCTTTGACATTCAGCCTGTTGGCCAAAAAAAAAGAAAAGAAGATAAATAAACAATAAAAAAGACAAAAGCTTTGACATTAAACTCGTCCTGACAAAATAATGCATGAACACATGTGTACGTTCTAAATTTACATATGTACGTAAAAAAAGACAGAAACAGTAATGTATGGACACATGTACGTTCTAAATTTTACATGAGATCGATAATTTCTTCAAGGAGAAGGAAGAAAGAAATCAAATGGCTGCAATATGGAAAGCCAATTCCATCTTCCAAAACTCAGTCTCCGTTGTCTGCGCATCACCTGATCATTACTCAGATCGCCTTCATTCTGACGTCCATCGTTGGCTTCAACCTTGGAATTGTCGTCGGACGGCATCTGAAACCTACAAACAGGACAAGAACTCCGAAGTTTCAGCCACGAGATAATGCAGTCACCGTGAAACTTATGGCCACACGGCATCTCCTTCACTTCACTCCCAATCTCTGCTTCCTCCAAACATATTATACAAGCCATATTCTCCTCCGTCGTCACCGTCGTCATGGCCTCTATCGCCGCCTTTTGCGCCGGCGGGTTCACTCTATTCACATATCTGTTAACCTCATTATTACTATTCTGTGCCAAATGCTGCAGTAACAACCCAAACCCAGGTCCGTCCAGAAAGTCACCAAGAGACCCCATCGGAGCATTACTTCTAGCGTTGCCCATCGGTGAAGGGCCTATCAGAATCAAAGCCTCTTCGTTCAATGGATCAACCACAACCACGTTGAGATTCATGTTATTATTATCACCATAACGACCACCGTTGTTGTTTCTTTGATTGTTTTCTGTGTTATTAGTATTCCGATCGGATTCCGGCAACCTATCGTGGAGACGACGAAAGATGAGCACGAGAGAAGTGGACGATGTTCTTCTTCTTCCTCTTCTCCTTCTCACCACTAGGTCACCATGCTGATGTTCCATCTCTTGCTCGTCGTCTTCCTCCTCCCTTGAACTCGAACCATTATTGTTGTCGTTGATGGCTGCTAGAGCAGATCTGAGAGCACTCATCAAGCCCAGTAATATTGGCGCATAAAGAGAGAACACAGGGGCTGATATGAACAAAATGCTACCTTCTTCGTTATGGTCTGATGATAATCTCAGGCTCTCCATTATTACTTCTGTAAATTCTGACCCACAAGCTGGGCATTTATTCTCTACTTCCCTCGTTGGGTTCACCATGATAGAGCACGTGTTGCACCATCGCCTACCACCCTCCATATGATTCACAGCATTAATTTCTCAGAAGGATTTGAAGGGTGCTCTAAGCTGTAGGAAATAATTAAGAGAGCTTTGTTATTATCCGGGCATCATCAATGCATCATTTTTTGGATTTGGATTTGCTTAGTTGAATGAAGTAGGTAAGGTAAGGGGAGGATATGCAAGTGCTTTGATTATTTATCCTTTTTTAAGTTAATGATTGTTTTAGGGTAGAGTTGTTTCTACCTATCGTTTTTACTCTATTATTGCAATGGATGGTAGAAATTTGCACGCTGCTTCTCTTTTGGCTAAATTAGTTTCATTTTTATGATTTGTAGGCTATCCCCACCTGATTATCCATCACACCTTTATGGATCTATCTGTATTTGGAGTTATCTAAATCTGAAGTTAATTAATTACTGTCCCGCTCAAAAAATATTAAAAAGTGTTAATTAGGACATTCTCTGGTGCATGCAGGGCACCTGAGATTCTGATTCATCCTTCTTTTTTTTTTTTTTTCAGTTTTCTAAAATTTAAAATCTCATTATTTTCATTTTGCTTTTAGAACCAGCAATTATTATGTAAGTATATATGTTCAGTGGCGGCAATTAATTAGCAAAATACTCGACCCGTTAACTTTTTTTTTTGATAATTTTAAAAAAAACTAGTTATATAATTTTAAGATATTAGAATTTATTATTTTTTAAAAAATTTTGTTGTTTAACTTATGAACTAATTATAATATAATAAAATACATTAAGTAATGTAATTAGTCTTTTCAGGATTCTTTAAAAAAAGTCAACTGGACCTTATTTTCAAGAGTATTTTTCAACGATTTCTTGTCTTCGATTTTTTTTTAAATCTTTAAAATAATAATAGTTTTTCTGGGAAGTTTATGTATATATGTCAACAAAATATTGTTTATAAAAAATCAATTTTTCTTTTGAAAAAAAATCAATTTAATTTTTTTTTGGAGTGAGATATAATATAATTGACTAAATTCTGATAATCTCAGCACACACGAGGCTATTGTCTAATAAATTAATGGAGAAATTAATTTTAATCCGGCATATATAAGAAAAGAAAATGTTCAAAAAATACTAATTATCTAAAAAGAAATTGTTTAGCCAACAAATGAATAGGCAATAATTGAAATTATTAAATGAAAATAATAATTAAGGCATTGATATTTCAAAAATTAAATCGTCTTGAAAAAAACTTCATTTTAGAATAATCTAAAAATCTCATGAATGTTAAATTATTTTGAGGTACAATTTTGAAATCAACATATCTCATAAATCTTCTCCATTGAAGCCGCTGACGTCAACTCAGCTCACACCGGCTACACACTCAAATCACTGCTCACAAAGTGTTTTGGCTTGCATTTGCCCAAAAAAAAAATGCACGGCTTGCCACCAAGCTATTTACTTCAAACTGAAGCTGCTCCTTGTTGCCTATCTTTGAATTTTTTCATTTCAAATTGAAAATTCCCGCCTTCGCAATTATATTTATATTGTTCCGATATATGGCTCTCGTCCAAATGAACCACTTGTCTACTTTGTCTTACTTCATTGTTCAGCTGTGCATATTAGGTATGGTCTCTTTAAATCGTTGCATTTATAATGATTTATTCATTTGGTTATCTATAATAACTGTGTGTTTGAAGTTCATGCAATCTTGAGAACTACACTGCAAATGTACCTATATATGATGGCCTATCATGGAAGAGGACATTGTCTTATAGGATGTCTAAGCTTAACGTGTTTGCTTTATCTGATGGACATGGTGAGATATATCACTACTACAGAAGGGCCTTTTAACGTCCATTTTTTGGGCTTTCTAACATCCCTTTTGGAGGGGACGTATATCTGGGGGACGCAAAAAAAGAAGAAACCACATCCCTAAAGTTGGGGACGCAAAAAATAGGAAGACGTCCCCAAAACACGGACGTAGGGTCAGAAAAAATTTTGGACTCAGAAAGGGGGCTTTTTGCGTCCCCAAATATCTATTTGGGGACGCAGAAAGCATTTGGGGGCCTTTCTGCGTCCCCAAAACCATTTTGGGGACACAAAATGGTCTGAAACTTTTTGAAATTCAAAAAAATTTGAAATGCGAG
>JBAGKO010000010.1:6543610-6560752 GCA_037177275.1 Acacia concinna
ATAGGAAGATAGGTGAATCAACAAATGGTGTATCTAATATTCAAATTGCAGATCAATTCGTGCTGACAAAATCAGAACATCCAATAGAGGCAATTGTGTTGTCCACTTACAAAAATTTGATTGAAAACATGTCCAACAATGCATACTTCAATGACAGAGCAATTTTATTCCCCACCATAGAGGCTGTGAACAAAATTAATGAATACATGTGTTCGTTGCTTCTAGGTGATGTTCATGAATTTATGAATCATGACTCTGTGTGCAAGTCAACTAAAGACAGTGATAGTTTCGACAATCTGTACACAATTGAATTCCTTAACACTATTAATAGCTCTGGTTTGCCACCACACAAACTTAGATTAAAAGTTGGTGCGCCTATTATACTACTAAGGAATATAGACTAAGCATTTGGATTGTGCAATGATACCCGACTACGTATATCTAAGCTTGGGAAGAATGTGATTGAAGCTATTACATTAAATGGTTCAAATCCAAATCAGAAAGTCTTAATCCATAGGATGGCCATGAACCCTTCAAAAAGTAGATTACCATTTCATATGTGAAGGAGGCAGTTTCCAATAAATCTTAGCTTTGCAGTGACTATAAACAAAAGTCAAAGGCAATCTCTTCGTCGTGTTGGGGTTTATCTTTCAAAACATGCATTTACACGTGGTCAATTATATGTTACATTATCCAGAGTTAGAAGCATTGATGGCTTGAAGTTGTGTGTCCCTACTAATGCAGATGGCACTAATAGAACAACAGCTAACGTTGTGTGCAAAGAAGTTTTTTAGGAACTTGTGGATTAGAATGATGTTCAGTCAAGCGTTTCAGAGAAGCCAGATGTACGTTGGTAAGTTAACTCGCATTGGTTGAAGATGTTGAAAGTTTTAGGGTTGTGTGAAACGGCTGAATTGATGAACTATAGGAATATAGTGGGCATTAAATTACAATGTTGTTGAGTTTGTACTAGACACCTTTGTTGAAGATTTGGTATGTTGTATGATATTATAAGTTTCCTTTAACGCATATTATTTCAAATTTAAGTGCCTGTTTGGTATCACGTTTTCAAGAGATAAACGTAGATACCTACTCCAACGTCCGATTTCTGCTAAAAAAAGAAAAAGTGGATGTTTGTTTCTTCAATTATGAAAATGGCTTATTCATCCAAAACGTCCGATGTCTTAAAAGCAAAAATTTGTTGCTTAATGGGACATTTGATTTCTATGCAAA
This sequence comes from Acacia concinna, assembly GCA_037177275.1. Lineage (NCBI taxonomy): Eukaryota > Viridiplantae > Streptophyta > Magnoliopsida > Fabales > Fabaceae > Acacia > Acacia concinna. Next base: position 6,544,844 of record JBAGKO010000010.1, read on the forward strand.
GTAGGGAATTTTTTTTAAAAAAAAATGTTCTATTACAATTTATTCTACCCAGTCTTAATTATAAGACCCATTTGACTTTTTTTTAAAGAATTGTAAGAAAGTTAATTATATTATTTTTAAATATTAAAATTTACCATTTTTCTTATGAACTATTTTGTTTGATTTATGAACTAATATACTCTCTCTGATCCTAATTATAAGGGTCAGTTGACTTTTTTAGAAAACCTTAATAAAGTTAATTATATTATTTTAAAGCATTAAAATTTGTTGTTTTCCTTTAAAATTATTTTGTTTGATTTATGAACAAATATACACTCTCCGGTCTTAATTATAACACCCAGTTATTCTTTTTTTTGGAGAGATCAAAGAAGCGAAAAAAGTTAACTAAATTTTATAATTAAGACCAGATGTAGTATAAATATCACAATATATTTATATGTAATAAGACTCCCTTAAGTCCTAATTATAAGACCCAGTTAGTCTTTTTTGAAAGATTAATGAAGTGAAAAAAGTCAACTAGGTCTTATAATTAGGACCAGAGATAGTAATTATAAAACCCAAATGAATTATGTAGTGATAAAATTAGAGACAAAATTATATGGTCCACATGATCCGATTAGTAATGTAATGTTGTTTCATAAGAAAATTTACATTTTTTTGCTTTCTAATTTATATGCATTTTTAATTATTTAATCTTATTATTAATTATATATTTTAAAATTTTATTCTTAACTTTTGTTAAAATTAATTTTTTATTTTTCTGGTATAATTTTTAAATTTTACAATATATAGGTATAATATATTCATTAATATTCATGTCCCTTTCAGTTATTTATTGCAACAAGTTATTTTTTAACATATCAATTAAATACATTTTACTTTTACATAAGTCACTTATATTACTGTCAATCCAAACATACATAATTTAATTTATATTTAATTTAATTTATATATAAATCTAATTATAAATAAATCACTTATTCTATTCTCTTTCAAATACGCCCTGCTACCATGTTAAATAGTTTAGCACGAGCAAAGACACAAGTGTATTGTATGCTATGGAAATATCGCTTTTAATATGTTTTGCTTTGTAATATGGTTATGCTCCCGCGCGCAGTTTTTATATAAAAGGAACACAAATAAATCGTCGTTTTGTCGCCGTGTTGTTGCCTGATTGTATTGCCCTCCACCAAAAGTTGAAAAGGATCAGTGCAAGTGAAACCCTAGAATAATACGACCGCAATTGATCGTCGACCGTTTCGCGATTTCATGATTAAATCAGGGACAACATTTCCGTTGGATTGAGTAAGCAGAATGGGCGCAAGTCGAAAGCTTCAGGTTGAGATAGATCGCGTTCTCAAGAAGGTCCAAGAAGGTGTTGAGGTCTTTGATAGTATCTGGAACAAGGTTGTTAATTTCCATCCTTCTTTCTTGCTTAGTTTGCTGCCTCTTTTGGATTTGGATAGTACACTAACCTTGTTCAACTGAATGACTCGACACATGCTTCATTTTAATTTTGTTTGTTTTTTAAGGTCTACGATACAGACAATGCTAACCAGAAAGAGAAATTTGAGGCAGACCTGAAGAAGGAGATTAAGACGCTCCAGAGGTACAGAGACCAAATTAAGACTTGGATACAGTCTAGCGAGATCAATGATAAGAAGGTATATTCAAGTCCCTTTTTTATCTTCGAGTTTCTCTCTTATCACGACTTCACAAGCTCGTGCCGTCTCTTAGCATTATGCATGTTGAATTTTCTTGGGGCTATACCAGTAATAATCTCACCTTTTTTGGGCAAAAATGGGGCAGTTGTAGATTTCTGCAATGTTTTTATTTTTATATTTAATTTAATTTCAATTATTGCTAATCAATCAATTATAATGTTTGGGACATTATAGGTAAATACTTAAATGGTCTGCAATATCTATATTGTTTGCTGAAGTTGACTCTTAATTGAGATGTTGATCTTATGGGAGTTAGGTTTGAGAATTTATATCTATATTTCTGTATAAAATATAAGATCTATAGGAAGCCACATAACTCATAAGCCATCAACAGTGCGCCTAATTTCAAGCTCTTTGCAAAGCACGGGACCGCATTCTAGCTATGTATAAATGTGTTTCAATTAAAATATGTTTGACACCTGTGTGTTCTGGTAATATGGAGCACACCCTTTATCGTTTTCCTTCGCTGAATGCCAAGAAATCTTTGATTGCATTATATCTTGTCATGAAGCTGAGTATTATAATCAATTGTTCCATTGATTAAGTGTTGTCCAATATCCCCTCTGTTGCATATCCTAAATTCTTTGTTGGTTGTGCTTGGAGGTAACTCGGTAATATGAGCTTCTGAAATGTCGCTTGGGGTCTTTATATTTAATTCAACTTGTTGGTTTTGAAAACATTTTTTCTGTTGATATTTGTTGACATAGGTTAGTGCCTCTTATGAGCAGGCTCTGGTGGATGCTTGCAAGCTCATTGAGCGTGAAATGGAAAGATTTACAATCTGTGAAAATGAAACTAAGACCAAAGCCTTCTCCAAAGAAGGCTTGGGCCAACAGCCTAAAACTGTAAGACTTTAACCTCGGGACATTCTCTCGCTCTCTCTCTCTAAAATTATATTTAAAAGCTTTCCCTTGCTTTTATTGGCATACCTTGGTCTGTCTATGTGGCATTTGGGCTGAAAAATGTGTTGTCCTGTGCTGATATAGTTGCTGGTTTTTTATTTGTAGGATCCAAAGGAGAAGGCTAAATCAGAGTCAAGGGATTGGTTGAATAATGTGGTATGCATTCAATTTCTTGAAATAACATTCAGCCTTTTTGTATTTTGCTAGAAGTATAGTGAATATCTTGTTGCATTAGAAATTTGTTCACGTTACTCTATGGTCTTGGCTGTTGCAATGGTCAGCTTTGTTGTATTTTTTGGTTACAGCAACATACTAAAAGTTGCCCCGAGATCTTTCAACTAATTGCGATCTCTAAGCTGGTTTGTTAGATTTGTTTCTCCTATAATTATTGTGCAGTCAAGTCTGGTGCTCATTTCTTTCGTGATTCTTGTTGTGGCATCTTTTAATGAAGCATTGTCAATTGGTTTGTATTAATCTTTTTTATGTAAGAAAATGTTAATTTTATATGCTCATTATTTGGAAGAATCAATTAACAGCTTTTAAAACATGAGTAGGTTGGAGAGTTAGAATCTCAAATTGATAACTTTGAAGCTGAGCTTGAAGGACTTTCTGTCAAAAAGGGAAAAACCAGGCCACCTAGATTGGTACGATTTTGAAGTAAACACGGGATATTCACTTTGTGGGATTGAGGGTTTACCTTTCTCTAGTCATTCATATGTCACATGTGTTTTCCAGACACATCTAGAGATGTCAATTGCCCGACACAAGGCTCATGTAAAAAAATGTGAATTACTGTTGAGGCTGCTAGACAGTGAAGAATTAAGTCCTGAGCAGGTTAATGATGTCCAAGATTTCTTGGAAGACTATGTGGAGCGCAATCAGGTTTTTGTTTTTAACAATTTAGACTATTATGATCTGCATGGTAAATTCAATATGCTTAGTAGATTTTTTTGACATCTTCTTTTCATACTATTTCCTGAACAGAGTTTTGCATGCTTAATACTATGCAAACGTGATGCCTTTCGACTTAGTTTTCCTGTTCCTCTTAACTTTTCTTATTTTCATACAGGAGGATTTTGCCGAATTCAGTGACGTCGATGAATTGTACTGTTCATTACCTTTAGACAAGGTGGATTCTCTCGAAGATCTTGTCACAATTGGTCCACCTGGTCTTGCTAAGGTATTTCCCTACCCAATCGAAGTTTCCCATGTTTTGGGTGGATTGGGATGTATACAATAAGGTTTTGTGTATTGGCATTTTTGTTCTAGAATGTCATGTTGAACTGTAATTTTTCTGATTGTGATAGGTGTCTGGTCAAAACACATTCAGTGCGTGTTTATGTTAGTTTTCAACACCCCAGACCCCTATATCCATGTTGAAATTCATATATATATATTTATATATATTTTTGCCAACATGTTGAAATTCTTATTTGCTGTCAACGGATAAGAATACTTCTCTCTATGTAGTTCCTATGTAATTTATGCTGTATTTTGGCAGGGTGCACTTGGTCTGAGCTTGAAGACATCTTCAACTGCATCAGCTTCGCAGACATCTGTATGTATTTCTTTTATCTATCACCTGAAAAATATTGAGTCAGTTCATAAGTAATTTATGCTGTATTCTTATTTTCTTTTGCCGATAAAAATGAAGCTGTTCGGTGATATATTGTGTCATGTATCTTATGTAGCCTTGGTTAAAAAAATGAAGCTGAAATACATTTTTTTAAGGGAAAAAAAAAAAACTTCTGTAGCCTGGTTCTCCCGTGTCAGAAATGGGTTTGGTTTCATTCCATCGTGAATGTCATGGTTAGATAATGCATTGGGCGGTTTCTGATTACTTGTGGATAAGCTATTTTGCATGTGAATCCAAATAGTTTGGAAACGTTCTGAGGGGTATTTAAATGAGTTTGCCCTTGTTAGTCATGAAGTATGGTTCAGTTTTGCATTTATTTTATTGATAACAGTTAAGTGAAAGGGACCTTTTTCTGAAGTCATATTAACAACAACAACAAAAGCCTTATTCCACTAGGTGGCGCCAGTTACATGGATCGCACGGCACATTATGCCCCATTGAAAACTAGACCTTTGGATAGATTTTTAGCCACAATATCTCGCCCTATAACCTCATTAAATATTCGCTTTGGTCTTCTTTGACCTCTTTTTAGAGGACTCTATATTGCTTAATCAAGTAACCAACCCTCCTAATTGGCGCGCTCAATGGCCTTTTTTGAATGTGTCCAAACTCCAAACCACCTGAAACGATTTGCTACCATGTTCTCCTTAATAGGTGCCACTCCAACTCGTTCACATATATGATCATTATGAAGCTTATCTTTTTTTGTATGACCATCCATTTATCTAAGCATCCTCATCCTCATCCCTGCTACCATTCTTTATAGCATTGGTGGTCTTGTAGCAGTATGGTAAAAGTTTTCTTTTTACCTTATTAGGCACTTTCCGATCACAAATCACTCTAGTAGCTTTTCGCCATTTATACCATGTAGTTTGAATTCTATAATTAACATCTTAATCAATTTCCCCATCTCATATAATTGATCCTAAATATCTGGTCACTTGTGGAATGACTTGCCCTCCCAATTTAACTTCCACTTCACCTCTAACTTGTTTCTTGTCAAAATTACAATTAACATAGTCAATTTCGCCCTTACTCAAACTAAAACCCTTCAGCTTCAAAGTCGTTCTCCATTTTGCAAGTCATATTGATAACACTTGAAAATAATTTGTTTTAAGCCATTTTCTTGCTGCAGGATGGTTGGTCAATTGTGGTTAATACCCTTCTCAACAAAAGAGGCCAATGAAAAACAAAGCTATATTGGCTTAACAATTCTGTTTAATATTGGCTGGAATTGAACCCCTCCCTCAGCTAGTCTAGGAGAAAAAAAGACAAAAAGTTGTGTGACTAGGAACTTCAACAAAGAATACGAAGTCCTGCCGTGTGATTATTCTAATTTGTGTTCTACTTGAATTCAATTGGTTTTGTCTTGATGCTTTGTTCTTGTTATATGATGACATGTTGATCTATGGCACCTTATTTCCGTGTAAGAATAACAGTTGAGGACGAGTTATGATCTTAGATCCTTTGAGTCCCTTCCTCTAAATTACTTGACTATCTGTATGAGTAAAAAGAAAAATAGCCACATCGTTGTTAGTATTGTTCAAGTAGAAGGACACTATTTTCTTTCTAGACAACTGTTATGTCTAATCATGACTTGTATGATTCTATCCAGGAACAAGCAGATGACACTGCCTCCCAGGATAGCAATTCTGATAGTGTTGTCAGAACACCACCTTCTAAAAGTAGTGGAATCAGTTCTGCTATGTTGACACCAGCTGGGAACCATGCTACTCCTGTTTCTTTGAATGTTTCTTCTCAGAACTTGCCTGGTGCAACTGCTGTGGCATCTGTCCTCCCTGGTTCAAGTTCTGTTCGGACTGCTCTGGAGAATGCTGCTGCTGCTAATTCTTCATCTGTAAATCAGTCTACCTCCGTGAAAGAAGATGAGGTTAATGGATTCCCTGGCCGGAGAGCATCTCCATCACTTTCTGATGCTGCACATGCGAGAGGCATAACTAGAAACAACATACCAAATCAAGTGACATCTGGTATCCCTCTTGCTTCCAGCAACATTGTTTCCAGCAATGGGGCCCTTGGTTCAGTCCCTTCAGCCTCTGAAATAACAAAGAGAAACTTACTGGGAGCCGATGACAGGCTTGGAAGTAGTGGAATAGGGCAGCCTCTTCTATCACCCTTAAGCAATAGAATGATGTTGCCTCAGGCTGTGAAGGCAAATGATGGAACCGGTCCAGTTGACCCTAATAATGTTAATGAGGCTGCAGCTGTATCTGGGAGAGTTTTTTCCCCTTCTGGTGTTCCTGGCATGCAGTGGAGACCAGGAAGTCCTTTCCAGAACCAAAATGAGACGGTAACTCGTCTTTTTATTTTTCTCTGGATGTTGATTGTTGGGTTAAATAAATTATGTGCAATTACATACATAGATAAACATTGTCATGTATGTGAAATGAAAAGTAATTGAATCTGATTACTGTACTTAGAAGTTAGAGCATCTTGTGTAGTCCCCCTCCCCCCGCATGTTTAAGCTATGTTGATCAAGAAGAATATTTGCTTTCATTTTTAGGGGCAGCTTCGTGGAAGAACTGAAATAGCGCCTGATCAGAGAGAAAAGTTTCTGCAGAAGTTTCAACAAGTGCAGCAACAAGGGCACAGTACCCTTCTTGGTATGCCTTCTCTTGCTGGTGGAAGTCATAAGCAGTTTTCTGCTCAGCCGCAAAATCCTCTCTTGCAGCAGGTATCTTTGTTGCACCTTAAGTTTGCCTTCTGTCATTTGTTATTCTGCTTTCAATATAGGGTGTAGAGCCCACCCTCCATCATCCTATACTATGTCCTTTGTCGCACTCTATACCAAGTCTTTTTAAACTAACTGTTGTAATTTTTGTTCTTCATTTGTATTGGAGTTTAATTGTTCAATCATGAAACCTTGTTTTTCCTTTTAGTATAGTTGGTAAAATAATTTTTCAAGGGCCCTACACTATAAAAACTTTATGGAGCTTGATTTTTGTACAACTGATGAAATTACACTTTTGTATTTGTGTCTGTCGGAAATGGAAAGGAAAGTTGAGGGAAAGGCCAGGGAACTATTGTTCTGATTTTATCAATTACTTTTTATCGATAGAATTTATATTTCATCTATCTATGGTTGAGTTATTCTAGTGCATTCATTAGTGATCTGGACTTGGCTTAGTCTATTGGGGTTAGTGGGGATTTAGGTTGAGGCCCTACTTCCAAATTCCCCACTTTCTGAAATGGTAAAAAATATGTCCTCTTTGCTTAGAGTAAGATATCAATTCATGCACGAAAATTGTGATTAGCCATATGTGCTACTATATGTCCACTTTCACTCTTAAAGCTCATCTGTTTTTTCTTATCTGATCGGCTTTGGAGTCCAGGCATCAGGTCTCAGTAGCATTTCATCCACCTCATTACAGCAACCTTCCAATTCTATCCTTTCTCCATCTAGTCAACAGGCAATGATATCAAGTGTTTCTCAAGATTCTGGTACGTTTCATGTTCCCTGTGACCAACATAGCTTGATTTGTTGATTTTCCACCCACTCCTAAGATGGATAAGCGCCCCCCCTTTCTATAATTCTGCCAACATTTTTTCGCGTTTATTTTTTTTCTTGTGAAAGAGAGAGTAACTAAAGTAGTATGGTCATTTCCTGGATATTCTCTTGATTACCCTGCCTAATTCTTACATCCAAGGGTTTTTGATTTTTTCCCCTCCTCCCATCCCGTTTTGATATATAGAAGGCAACTGTATTAATTTTTTGTTGTTAAGTGTCAATATAGTTGTGTTATGTTGCATGTCTAGTAGAGCAGTGAATCTAATTTGCATAATGTTCTGGCTGGACTTGGCAGTGTTAATTGTCTGGGATTCTAATTTGCATAATATATTTGGATCCTGCAGATGGCAATTCTAAAGTTGAAGAACATCAGCAACAACAGAATACTCCTGATGATTCAGTGTCTGAATCTACTGCCAGTAATGGGCTTGGCAAGAATCTTCTAAATGAAGAGGATTTAAAATCCACATATGCTGTAGATTCTCCTGTAAGTCGACAAACTTTTCTAGACTTGTTGTTTTCTTCAATTATGCACAGTTTGTGGATGTTCTTGCTGTCCATTCTATCTACAATATGATTCCCTTGTCTCGTTACATAGCAATGCTAGCAGTGCATCAGATTTTGTATTTAATAAATTATTGGGTTTCAAGCTCTTGAAAGGCAATGAGTGGCTAGGTTTGCCTATGGATTGGATGGCCATTGTGCATAGAAATGAGCTAGACTTCACTTGCAATCCTGACTTATGGCCTACTTCACTACTTGCCAGGGTAGTATACTGTTATTTAGAAATATGTTGATTGCTGTTGGGGTCCACGTGTAAACTTGCCATCACATGTTCACTGTTTATGCCGTTTTGTTGTAAGAGGCAAGGCATATGACCCACTCAATATTAGTGGTTTAAGAAGTTAATCTATTTGAAGTAAATAGTGTGGTTCATGTTCAATAATGACTTAGTCCTACCTTGCAAACAGCAAGAATATAGCCTTGATCCCACTAGGTGGGGTAGGCTCTTAGTCGTACCTTGCATACAAGTTAAAAAACATTATTTTGATTTTTGTTGCCAGATGATTGGGAGTACTCTTAAGTTTATATTTATATAAGCGAACCATTAAAAGGAATGTTGATTTGGGCTGGCAATTTTTCTTTTATGCAGCAGGCAGGAGTGTCTGGTTCTCTTACTGAGCCTTCTCAGAGTTCCAGAGATGCTGATTTCTCTCCTGGCCAACCTTTACAATCAAACCAACCTTCTGGTAACCTTGGTGTTATTGGAAGAAGAAGTGTTGCCGATTTTGGAGCCATTGGTGATAATCTTAGTGGAACAAATGTCAATTCCAGTGGAGGGCGTGACCACTTATTAAATATGCAGATGCTTGAGGCTGCATACTACAAACTTCCACAACCTAAAGACTCAGAACGTCCAAGGACTTATACACCTGTATGATTTTAGTTATATTCTTCCTCATGTATTATAAATTTATAATATGGTCATATGATCAATGTATCTTGTTCTGCAGAAGCACCCAGCAATGACGCCTCCAAGTTATCCTCAAGCACAGGCCCCCATGGTCAGTAATCCTGGCTTTTGGGAGAGAGTGGGTGTTGAACCATATGGCACTGACACCCTGTTCTTTGCATTTTATTATCAACAGGTACTTCAACTTTTTATGGCATGAATGCTCTTACTTCATTCAATCCAATGAGCTTAAATTCATTTTTGTTATCTTTTGCAGAACACTTACCAACAGTATTTGGCTGCAAAGGAATTAAAAAAGCAGTCTTGGAGATATCACAGAAAATATAACACATGGTTTCAGAGACATGAAGAGCCTAAAGTCGCTACAGATGAATTTGAGCAGGGAACATATGTATACTTTGATTTTCATATTGCAAATGACGATCTGCAACATGGGTGGTATGCTTGATCAACTTTCTAGCTCTACTTGTTTACATTCATGATTATTGCATATATATGTGCACTGATGTTGACCACTGTGTTGGACTTTTTCTAGTTTCACTTGTGTTTTGAAGATTTATTATGGGTCTAACTACTGAATATATTCTTAGATTTTGGAAAATTTTCCAATAATTGAATATCATGTTGCATTAGGCATATATTTAGAAGTTCTTCACGGTAAGATGTGGTAAAGCCTGGCCTGCAAGGCTACTATAACTACTTTCAAGGGACTTCCATATGTTCAAAGGGCCTGAAATTCTTTTTTGACCAAAAAGAAGGGAGGAAATTGGTTTAATTTTTTAATTGAAAACCTGATTTGGTGGATGTGATGTTAACTTGTCCAGATTCTAGAGTGCCACTTCAACTTCATATGTGCTATTACTCTTATCGGTTTTTCAGTTCATGTCCGAGGGCTATTTTGCTAGGGTGGATTAAAACTTTATCTTTGATCTGTTGAATCATTGGCTTGACTCATATCTTATTCACTCAATTCAGAATCATGATAAGCACTTGTATCTGTTCTTGTTCTTCATCCATGGGGTTCATGCACTTCATGTCATTAATTTCTCCATTCTTTGGATACTGAGGCAGTTAGTGTTTTTTCTCTCGGTTATGCATGACTTACCAATCTGGAAACATATCTATCTGCCCTGTGAAAGAATCTGAACGTTTGGATTTTGAGATTCTGCTTCTCTCGTTCTGCCCATGAATGTAAAATTGTGCCATTCTCCTCACAACTTGTCTGCACTTTGTCATTATTCAGGTGTCAAAGAATCAAGACAGAGTTCACTTTTGAGTATAATTATCTTGAAGACGAGCTTAGTGTATAGAAGATTTGTAGACGATTCCATCTGGTAATTTGGTGTCTTGTTTTCTGTCATGTATTGTTTTTATAAGATATACCAGTATGAGGCTTCAAAAATGAACAATGTTTGAAGTTTGAAGGGAAAAATGTTACTAGCTGTTCTACTTATTTCCATACATTTTTCTTACGTAATCAAAAACATCCACATACGGGTGTCAGAAAGTCATCAAGAATGGCAGGAGCTGGGACCAAAACCAGCTTGCAGAGAGCATAGGGCTATAATTATAAATAATACATTTTTTTTAACAGTCGAAGGGAGGGAACCCACTAAGGCACAAACACCCACCCAGCCCATTTTTAGCTACTTGGGGTTGGGGTATAGAACCTCAAACTTCTCTATGAGAAAAGGTGCGGGGTGCTTGGTGAACTAGAAACTCTTGGCAATAATACATTTGTTGTACAATGGGACTGATTATTGGTTGAGTCAGGGCAATGATTTGTGTTAATGATTTTGCACCGTGTCTTTAAGGATATCAGGTCAACTTTTTGAGTCAGGGCAACATTTTGGTAGAGGGAAAAATGCTGTGGCTAAAAAGCAGGTGAAAATGTAGCTGTTACATTTATTTAGATGCATATTTTGGCCTTTTAAACGTTGCATCAATCATTTGATCTTTCTTGGGTGAAAATGTAGCTGTTACATTTATTTAGATGCATATTTTGGCCTTTGTGCTTATTAAACGTTGCCTAAATCATTTGATCTTTCTTGTCTGTCGTGATTGTCAGAAGTTTTTTCTTGGAGGAATTCTTTTGTACTGAAGGAGTGGGTCAACGACCATTCTGATCAAAACTTTTTAGTGGTTAATCTTGCTAACTTGTTGATTGCGAGCAAGATTATGTGAACATTGTTGATTTGAAGACTGACAAGTACTGTTGATTGTGAATTGTTATAGTTTAACATATGTCTCTATATGTTGACGACAGTTGGTGTCGTTAGCATTTTTCTTTTTTTTTGGATGTGGTACACAAACAATGGTATTCGATAATGTTTTTTTTTTGTCATTTTGATGTTATCGAAGTTGGGCCTTCTTCATGGTACTGTGGAAGCTTAACTAATAAGCAAAGAGAGCCGAAGGAAAAGGAAGCTGTATCTCTCATCTAATGTCGTATATATAAGATGAGATGTTTATTTATTTATTTATTTATAAGGTTTAGCCGTGTGGTTGGACGCTATAATATTATTATAGCCGCAACTTAATTCCCCAATTATATGCTTTTTGTTTGGAGATTTTGTACGGTTGAATAAAACTGAATCACCCATTTTTCTTATCCTCATGTTTTGAGACGCTCTCATGAGCTCTTGGAAATCAGAGGTTATTTGCTAGTCTTCATTCTTAATTATTGCTTTCTCGGTGCCTGGTGCATGTGTCTTCTTTGTCACTCTCTTAAAAGTAGGAGGTTGATTGCCCAACCAACTCCATATTACTCTCTTACCCTCTAGCTGAAATTTCAAAAATAAATAAATAAATTATTATCATTTGCTGTCATTGGATCCCACGTGTCCTTGCACAAAGAAGCACTTCTCAACTTCAATTGTTTTCAAAGCTTCTCAGCCACATTTCCCTGGATCCATATTAATTTGTTTTCTTACATGTAGGTTAGCTTGAAAGGTATACTCCGTCCCGATTAATATGAGCTATTTCTCTCGTTAAAATTAGCTAAGTTAGTTAATATGATACATGTATTTTAAAACAACTAATTACTTATTTAATTCCCTTGTTCCCAACATAGGTATATTAAAAAGATATTGATAAATATAAAAATTATATGTCATATTTAAGTCCCATATAGGGCAAGATCGTCTGTTTATCCTTGGTAAAACCAGTATAACCCGGTAACAAATTCCAGTGATCTAGATCTCTCTCACTCGTACTTTTTTAATTTAAACCGGCGAATCAGATGAACCTCATAATTTATGCTGTCGGTGGGGAAGATTGCTGATTCAGAACCAATGTACTGTGCATGGAGCAACCAAACTATAAAAAGAGCGTCTATTAAAAAAATGAAGAAACAGTTATAAAAATCAATAAATATGCAATAATATAATAATAAAAATCTAAACTTTCTAAAACAATAAAAAAAAAAAGGGGAACATTTTTCTGTAAATGGGAGTATGATGGTACTGTGTTGAATGTGCCCACCGTTTCGTTTGGAAGAACATAAATGAAATAATGGAGAAGTAGTGATAAAAGAGAAGTGGGCATTGGAGAGACAAACACATGCTTCTCTGCCTTGTGCTTCCAAATCCGCCGCCGCCCATCACTTCACTCCACTCCTATCGATCCTCATAACTCATATTTCCATGTCTCTAACACGCAAAATGTTACTAATAGTACATAAAAATCCCAAAAAATAAGAAATATACTGTACTACTCGTATATTATTATTGTTATCTGACATCTGTTATGCCCTTCACTTATTACAAAATGTATGTATATCCCTCACATGGGGTCACCGGCAAGTGACCCCCAAGTGGGTTGCAGTCTTAAATAAGCGAAACATATCTCTCTCTCTCTCACAGTCTCTCTTTTGTTTTTTGGAAATGGCAAGTGTATAACAAGCGAAACATCTCTCTCTGAAACAGTCTTAATTCACTTTAGCCTTCCGTCAGATCCTAACGTGCCACGTTACCATCCATTGCAATATGATAGCATTCCCAATATCATTATTCATCTCGAAAGCTGCCCTGTTTCTCGAACCAACCAAAACAGAATCGACCTAAACCTAAAGCTATCTTCCCATTCAGAAATCCGCGTCCCCAGTATGGTCATTTCATTTTTTTCAGGTTCATTCTTTTTTTCAAAAAATTGACCTGTTAGTACTACTCATCTACAAGCTTCTTAAATCAAACTCAAAGGCATTTGTTTAATTGTAGCCGTTGGAGTTTCCTTGATCCCTGATTCATTTTGGGCCCTTTCATCCCATTCGATTCACAAAATATATATATATATATATATCTATATATAATATTGGGCCTCCGTTCGTCATTTGCGCGTGGGGGTATTTGTCCTTGCCCTCTCAAGAAACTCCTCAATCTCTATCTTCATTCTTCATCTTCCCCTTCACAAGTTTCTTGATTCTTCTCATTTTCATTTCTCTCCCGCCTTCTGCTTTTATTCTTTCTCTCTATTTCATCTTTCAATAGAGAGAAGAACAGGATCTTTCTTGTCCAACTGTTTTTCTTTATATCCAAATCACTCTGCCCCTCCGTTTCTCGTCCCCTGTTTCTGTTGGGAGATCAGTCTTTCTTTCAGTGGTTGGCTAAAGAACTGAACTTCCATATAGATTCTTAACCATCTCGATGATCATATTCCCACTTATCGCTTGCTATAGAACCCAATACTAGAATCGGTTTTTTTTTCTCTTGTTCTTTTACTGGCTATCTCATCCTGGAATTATTGTTGACAACTATCACGCAAGAACTTTCTCAAGAATGGGGAAATTTTTGGTTTTAAGGTGGATTTTAGTGGTCGGGATCATGGGTTGGTATGTTGAAGGGCTTGGGGTGAATTGGGGAACTCAGGCAACGCATCAATTGCCGCCAGACATGGTGGTTCAGATGTTGAAGAACAATGGAATTCAGAAAGTGAAATTGTTCGATGCAGATGGCTCCACCATGAGCGCTCTGGCTGGGACTAACATTGAAGTTATGGTCGCCATTCCCAATAATCAGCTTGCCGCCATGAATGACTATGATCGGGCCAAACAGTGGGTTCGCAAGAACGTCACAAGTTACAACTTCAAGGGAGGCGTCAACATCAAGTGAGTTAATCCGTATTACAACTTTCTTTTGAAGTCGACAATATCGAAAAATTGATTCTATTTCTGATCGCAATTATGGATGTGGGGTATCTCAACTCATTTAAATTTGCGGTGGTTATGACTTATCGAAACAACTAACGAAGGCTAAAACCATATATAATTTTTCTTTTTCCCTTCTTGGTTCTTGGTTCTGCATCTGGTCGTAGTTCAATTTTTCAAATCTGGAGTGCATTTGATACCAAATCTTTGACCTATTAAAATTTATAGAAGAATCTTGTCCGACTACCTAATATGTTAGCTTGTACTTTTCCTAATGAAATTGGAAGGTTTGGTCGTCAAATACCATGGGCCTGAGAATTTGATTAGGAGAAGAGAGCAATCCCACTCTGAAGAAGAAAGGTAAAAAACGAAATCATACTTGTTTGCTGACAAGTTTAAGGGCAAAGAAAAGTGAGGAGGTATTCTTTTGCAAAGTAAACCCAAGCTATATCTTTACTTTCTCCTTTACTCCATAAAGAAAGGGGCAACGCCATGCTGTATCCTTTTTTCTATTTTTTCCTTTTAATAAGAAATGTTCTGTTGTTCAAAAAAAGAAAAGAAATAAATGTATACTTCATTAGTGAGAAAAACAAAACTAGAGCAAGATTACATCAGATCATTCTGAACAGCATAATTCCTTTCATCATTTATCATGACCATGCTGTATCTTTACTCTACTTCACAAGCAAGTCTCTATCATATACTTGGCAGTATCCCAGAATTAAATAACCAATATTCTAAAATCTTGATCGTGGTCGTAGTGACTCCTTGTAGCAAATCTTTATGTGCCTGAAGAGAA
Organism: Acacia concinna; assembly: GCA_037177275.1. Taxonomy (NCBI): domain Eukaryota; kingdom Viridiplantae; phylum Streptophyta; class Magnoliopsida; order Fabales; family Fabaceae; genus Acacia; species Acacia concinna. The sequence goes on from JBAGKO010000010.1 coordinate 6,560,051, forward strand.
GTCTTTGGAATGAGGATTATCAGATTCATTGGATAAATTATTAACGCATGATGTAGCTAAAAGAAATCTTCTTGAATCATATCTTTGTCTGCAAAATCTGCGTGAATTTTAGCATGCCCAGAAAGAGAACTTGTCATTTTTATTGTCGGTCCATTCATTTCAGTTGTATGTAAGGTGTGTGAGGTATATGGTTTATTATGTTGGATTTGATGTTGATAATGTTGCGTGCACTGGAAGTTTCATTTTTCTAAACATAGACGTGGAATTTCTCACAGGTACGTAGCAGTGGGAAATGAGCCATTTTTGAAATCTTACAACAATTCATTCTTGAACATCACCTTGCCAGCACTGCAGAACATTCAAAATGCCCTAAATGAAGCTAACCTTGGAGACACTGTAAAAGCCACCGTGCCCTTAAATGCTGATGTTTACGAGTCTCCATCAGACAACCCAGTTCCATCTGCTGGAAGATTCAGGGCAGACATAAATGATCTCATGACACAAATAGTCCAATTCCTCAATAAGAATGGAGCGCCATTCACAGTTAACATCTACCCCTTCTTAAGCCTTTATGGAAATGATGACTTCCCTTTTAACTATGCCTTCTTTGATGGGGTAACCAATCCCATAAATGACAACGGGATTCAATACACAAACGTTTTCGATGCTAACTTTGACACACTGGTTTCTGCTCTAACTGCA
>JBAGKO010000010.1:6560902-6574704 GCA_037177275.1 Acacia concinna
TATATAGAAGTCTATCTGTTTGGACTAATTGACGAGGATGCTAAGAGTGTTGCTCCAGGAAACTTTGAGCGTCACTGGGGGATTTTCAGGTATGATGGGCAACCCAAGTTTCCTATGGATATTTCTGGTCAGAATCAAAACAAGCTGCTTATTGGTGCTCAGAATGTGAAGTATCTTCCTCAGCAATGGTGCATGTTTAATGCTGATGCTAAAGATCTTAGCAAACTTTCAGATAATATAAATTATGCTTGTACCTTTGGAGACTGCACTACTCTTGGGTATGGTTCTTCTTGCAACGGTTTGGATGCCAATGGGAATGCCTCATACGCGTTTAACATGTATTATCAAGTGCAGAATCAGGATGGCATGGCCTGCAATTTTCAAGGGCTGGCCAAGCTTACTAACCAGAATCTTTCACAGGGCAACTGCAATTTTATTATTCAGATTGCTCCTTCATCGTCTTCTTCATTGAGGTCCTCACTAGTGGCTTGCGTTTTCATCACACTATCAGTGATTCTATTTTTGTAGGCTTCCTTTTTTTTTTTGTATATACTACAAAGATGCTATTGCTTGAATATTTTTTGGTTATTGTACTGAGATAGTCTGAATGATTCTTGGCTTTCAGATTCATTTAATAAGAGATTTCAAGATTTGAATATCATCCTTTAAGTTGATGAACTCTTTGCTCTTTCGAGAATCTTGGCTTTCCAGCTTCTTTATTTACTGCAACCCTTCGATATTTCCAGCTTGCAACAATTGGTAAGACTGTCAAAACGATTATTGGTTTAGATGTTTCTGTTTGGTGCAAATTGGTTTACAAAAGTTTTTTTATTTTTGGATACAAATGATGAGATAGAGCTAAATAAGGGGAGAATTAAAGGGGAAAGTCTTTCATATTGGAAAGATGGACAATCCTTGATGACTTCATAAAGCAGCCCGATATGGTGGATTAATAAAAAGCAGTTCAACACTAAAGCCCTTTCCATGAAACGTCGGGCCTAAAATACCTGCTTTCTTAAACAAAATATGGCCCACTTTCAATTCCCATTTTCCAAAAAGAAGCCCATTTTATTTCTTGGTATGTGACAATTCATGGATAAGTATATCCAAAAACAGTTAAGGCTAGATGCTCGGCCAGTAATCCCCAAGTATGGACTCGGTCAACTTATCCGAGAGGATAAAAGAGTTACTAAAATGTAGAATGGGGACCACCATAGAGTAAGTTTAGCCGTGTAAGGTTTTATTAGATCCACTTAAGCCTCAAATTCAAGTATAAAAGGAGTCATTTATGTTAGGAGGGTAGTCACAAATCCTGAATCTGGTTGATAATTTAAAAACAAATAAAATGTAAAATGGGGGTGAAGTGAAACCAAGCTTCGCTTAAAAAGCTTCATTGACCAGTGATGATTGACGTTAAAGATGCCGCAATATTTGAATTCCATCTCAAAATAGTGAATGAATGCAGACACACACAGGGTTGGGGTGCCTTTATTCTAAGAACGAAGAATCTGTGTCCTTTCTTCATGTGATTGATTGCCTATAATAATATTGGTGATGGTGGGTGGGGATGGAGGGAACTTCAAATTTGAGAACCTAAGAAATTTAAATTGAAATTTGAAGCTCATGTCAGCACTCAGCACAAGAGAAGAGAGGTTGCTTTCTCCTCTGAATAATGCAGCCAACAACCCCAACACTTGGATTTGGATGGACGTGATTTGATTTCTGTAACAAAATAAAATCATTTCTATTCCTCTTTTCTTCTTTTAATTATAACTGGAGTACTATTATATATAATTATATTGTGTTGCGCCCTAAAGGTTGCAACTTTTTTGGGTGCCACTGAGACGGCCTAATAATCAGTGATTCTCCATCTTTTTGACAAATTTCACATGAGTGAGAGTGAGTGGCAGAGAATTTCATCTCATTTGTAAGTTGTAGGCACTAGGCAGATATCATATTTAATTCAAAAGGCTAATTGCGCGTAACGTAATCTCAAACACCTTGTCCTTTAGCAGAATCACGTGCTACCCCCATGATGCCCTTTAATTACTCCTCACTAATCATCCTTCATTACTATCCCTATTATGAATTGCACAAACTCCAAACTTCAAAGAATATAATATGCCACACCCAGTTCTCAATATATTAGTATTTTTTATTTTTTATTTTTGGGTACAGAGGTAGATACAAGTTTCTTCGTTTCAATTTCAACACACATACATATGCTCTGTATCTGAGCAGAGAATCTAAGCATAGAATGTAAATCAAGCGAGGTGCCCAATATTGTTATATACATATACATATATATATATATATTGATAGAAAGTGAGGCAAAAGAAAAGATACGATGCTTAACAAACTTGCATCTATCTGTAACGCAGTGTTGTCTCCAAAGCCGAAATAAGGGTCGCTAGGTTTCATAATACATCCTTCCCACCAATTGTTGCATCTCCTTTATTTTACAATCTTTCACTTTCCTCACATCCTCCAAAGTCTTACAACTTGTGTATCACTATGTAAATAATATGCCATGATCATTAGCCACAACTATGCAAATACAACCACCTCTAAGTTTTTTTTCTTCATCGTAACATGTAAAGTTGGGAATGCATGAAGCATCATCCCATGTTAAATCAGAACTCAGAACAGAGTAGGGAGGCATGCTGCCAAAGCAAACAGAAGCCATTGTCCCAGAAAAGCGAGAGTTTCAAGTAAAATAGTAGCACTCCTCTAGTTTAAAAAAATAAACAAATAAAATAAAATAGAAAAAGGTCAAAAGGGTTGTAGGGTATAAGGCAAAGGGACAGAAACAAACAAGGACTAGAGTCTCTCTCTGTATTTGAGCCGGACTTCTAAGAAAACAAGGACGAGAGTCTCTTCTGAATATTTTCCCTACCTTTGCTTTCTTTTCTTTTATTTTTTGGTTTATGCTTTCCTTCTTGAGAATTTGAAAGTCACGTGCACTTTCATATCGAAATGCATTAATCTTATCTTCTCTGCGATAGTGCATGCCAACTGCCAAATTCAAATAAACGCCCCACACTCCACATGCTTTGCCTATAAATTATAATGACAGCATATATGGCATGCGATACCAAGTAAGACCAAATCAACGGCGTGATATTTTAAATGAAAATGGAAAATTATAAGAAAATTCAGAAGGCTATATCAGACACCACAAGTCTTCAATGTCAGGTATGCCCCTCGCTGGTTCTTCCCACTCCGTTTTAGTTTAGGTGTAGCATTAAATGCTCATAATTGGAAAATCACTCAGCAACTAATGAGCAAGAGTAATGGCATGCGAGAGAAAGTTTGAAGTTTGAACCAAAGTTGCTCCTGTCCCAGCTCATGACAAGACATCCTTGTACTGAGAATAAGAATAGGCAGTAATATTTGAGAATGCATTGCAGATAGCCGTGATGAAAAAGAAAGATAAAATGATAATCAGAAAATGGATACTACTAATCAATATGTATATAGAAGTCTGTAATCCTAAGGACTAACCCAACAACCCATTGCCTCATTAGCCTCTCTGTTCCTAAATTATATATTGTCCACTAAACTTGCTGAGTTTGATTTACATGGAGTAATCACTGGTGCTCTCTCTGGGAATAGAAGGAGTGGTGGTAGAAACAAGAGACATCCTCATCTCCATGACTTTCTTGTGGGAATTGGAGTGCAAGTAGCTCACAAAAGTTGGACTCTTGGCTGGCCTATACTCTGGCAACAACCTACCAGACTTGTACCTCACCCCACATGCATTGCAGAGTGTTTTTGGACCCAATGGTCCTGCCCTCCATTGTGGGGTCCTCTGCGCCAAGCAGTGACTGCACCTCCTAGGCATTGGATTTTGCCCATTGCTGACCTCACTCTCCGACTCCTTCCTCACCATCATCCCCTTCTCCATCTCTTCTTCCTCCTCCTCCTCTTTGCTTTCTTCTTCCTTTGCTTTCTTGTTGGGGACGATGAGTTCACTGTCTGCTAACCAGTAAGCCTGTTTGAGCAGAGGAGGGTCTGAGCTTATGGGCTCGTTTTGTGGGTTTAAACGGTGTGACCATATGCTTAAAGGGTCTTTATTGGCTCTCGGGGCTGAAAGTCTCTTCCTTTTGCTTCTGGCTTTTCCAGGCACCGCAAAATTTTGCAGAGAAGACTCATTCTGGTGAGGTCTCTGCAATGGCTGTGAAGGTTTGGAGGTTGTGGTTGTAGCTTGATGAACATCAGGAGGTGCCAAGAGGCAGCTTGCTTGGCTTGAAAAGCAGTCTTCTACAAATACTGACAGCCACTCCAATCCAACATCCACCTCCTGCATCCATATATACATATCCATTCAGCACAAAAGAAGAAAAATGCTTACTTTAGTAAGAAACATGACGCGGAAAAGCAGTACATGTATAGATATAAGTGAACATTTAGTTATACACTAGTAAACAGCAGAAACAGAGCACAAGTGATAAAGTATTTAAGCCCACAAACTTAGTAAGGCTCACACTACCAATAAAAACAACCCCTTTATTGCTTCTTCAAAACCATAACTTAACCAAAAAGGGAAAGCCCGGCCACAAGACCTAGATGACAAAAACTCAAAAAGAAGTATTAGGCCATGGAATTTTATGGAGAACAGAGCCATAAGCAGAAAGAAGTGAAGGAATAATGAAGAGGCCAGCATAAAACAGGGGAGAGATAGCGACTGACCGTGTTCTGTGCAGAGAAGAAGTCATCGAGGCCGGTTGAGAAGGAAGAAAGCTTTGAGCAAGAAGGAGAAAGAACCTGCTCTTGCTTGCACTCACCAGAAACTGATACATTCCGGCAAACATCCATGGCTACTGACAGCAGAAACGAGAGGAAGAGGAAGAGGAAGAAAGCCAAAATTTGTGTCACAAGTCACACACACAAGCCCTGTCTCAGTGCTCCCTTTATGTCCCCCGTTTTTTTGTCGGCAGATAAAAAGCGAAATAAAACAAAATCAAAATTACTGAGAGTCATTAAGAAAACAGACGTATCGATTTCGTGTAAACACAAACTTAACCCCATTAATACAATACATACGCCCTCTCCATTTTCCCTATACTCTGTTTACCCCCACGTCGTTTATTCCTTCCCGTGGCACATGCCAATGTAATCAGAATTTACTACCATTTTTGTCCCTAATGATAAAAAGGCGATGGTTAACAATTACTAGGACTCTTGCCCATTATATTGGGGTAAATGGGGTAGTTGAAGAAAAGCACAAGCAGTAAATCAGTAATTACGAACGCCCCTTGACCTATCCTGGTTGGTAACCAAGGACTGCTAAACTATTCATCTTTTCTTTTTAATTCTTTTCTTCTTTTGCAGGGCAAAAAATTTATAAAAGAAAAAAATCTCAAAAGATGCATTGGAAGAGTCTGAGACAGCAGAACTGTGGGTAGCAGAGGGAATTCAGTTTAGATTCTTTGTAAAAAGAATTGTGTGAGAAGCACACTTGATGGTAATAAAACTGTGGTCCAAAAAGCTTAAAGTGTTACTTATAGGGTAAGAGAGACACGTTAATTACTAGTGCTGGTGCTGTATGCTTAGTTGCTTTCGCCATTTGGAAATGAACTCTTACTTTATCCGAAAACAGAGAGCCCTCCCTTTTAAGCTTCCCTTCCTGTTTTGACATTAATTATTATAATTAATTACTTGGCCTTCTCTTTTATGATTCGGGTTTAGCTTCATGTCTTTTCTTACTCGCTCCAGCTAACTGCATCATTTTAAGGTCATCGAATATTACATCTTGAAATAGTTAAAGTGAACTGATAAACTTGTCTGATTTCGAGATTTTCATAATTTTTTTTTTTTGTAGAAAATTTGGAATAACAAGCGCATTTGAAAGAAATTTAAGAAGGAAAGGATGGCAGGCAGTTGTGGTTGATGTTTTCTCATGTGAAAGGATTCAGAATTGCTTATTCAGTACTCACATGTCTTCATTTCTTTCTAGAGAACTTTTAAGTAATTTGCATTCTAGAGTAATTTTAGGCATTTGGTAACAAGTTGTTTTTTAATCAACTTATTTTAGCATATAATTCAACGCCTTTTAAAATCCCGTACAGGGGCTCAAATATAATTTTAAAAAAAATGAGGGTGTTTGAACTTCTTTTTTTTAAAAAAAAAAAAAAGAAAGAAAATCACATTTTGAGCGTCGGCTTTCAGTTCTCTCTCAAAAAATATTAGAAGAAAACTATTCCTATTAACTAATCATCATGCCACTAGAATTGATTGATTATCTTCTGCTCTAACTCCTATCAAAACATACTCTTATAATTAAATCAATCTAGCATCCGTCCGTACATGAAAGATCTTTCAACGTGTACGAGCAGTCTCATGAGAATATTGAATCTAAAATGTTAAAATGTCAGTTTCGAATATACAGTAGTGGAAATATAAGAATAATCGAGCCTATTTATTTTTATGTTTTACAATTCTCTATTAATTATTTTTTTCTGCCTGCAATATTCTATTTTTTGTGTGTATTTGATAAGGTTTAATTTATAGCATAAAAGGATTTTGTATCTTCCAACAAGTATACTTCTGAGCGCATTCTTTACGAATTAACTTACCTAATCATTTTCTTTTTCTCCCCTTGTCTTCTCTCAACCATCAATCATTAGATTAACATTTATATGATTTCAAATTTATTTTTAATGAAATTATTACCGTACTAAATTATAAAAAATGGATAATTAAATTCAAACTCTGCAGTAAAAAAATTAATGATCCAAGTCCAAGTGTTAATTTAAAAATAGGAGTGAAAGAAGAAAAGAGAGAGAAAACAAAACGTTGGTCCCCTCTAGAGTTTAGATTATAAATAACCGCCGAAAGTACCAATGAATTTTGAAGTGGGAAGACGTGTTGCAAAGTTTGAAAAAATCCAGGAGACTTTTTTACATACAGGAGTGTGTCATCAGATTACATGGGTAACTTGAATTTTTATTTTTATTTTTTAAAAAAAAAAGACAGGCACAATCAAAATTCATTGAAGAATAAGGAATGAATGTTGAAATTGGTGACCCAGTGAGTTTGCAAAGCCGCTGAGTGTGATAAGGATTTGTAATGGGGTGACAGGTAGAGAATTAAAACCCAAGGTGAAAAAAAAGAAAAGAAATGGACCAGTGATATGCATGTACGTGCATGACGGAGCTGAGGTGGGTCACTTGTTAGATGAGTAATTAATTGAAAATGAATGATAATGAAAGTTGAAGTTTCAAAGGACACAACCCAAGTTGAAGTTTCACACACCTCATATCCCAATGCCCCTATTCCACTTCTGCAGAACATTGTCCCTCACTTCTATGGCTTTCTAGTTCTGCTGGTCCAATTTTACCCACAACCTTCCATGTTATGAGGTCCAAATCAAAGGGTCTTGTCTCCCTATCAAGTATGTATCAGCCAGAATAATAATAATAATAATAATAATAATAATAATAATAAGGACTCATAACAACTTAACAAAATTATACCTTCCAATTAACTTCACAAATAGAAAGAACCTGAGTTTCTGTGCTGCGTTTTCATCAAGGCTTTAGTCGTTGTTATTGCTGTAAAGATAGGAGCAATCGTGCTTTGACTTTGGTTTGGATTTCCCCATTCTCTCCCTTATCATGCTGAGGCTTTTACATATCCAGACCCTGAAGTGAAAGGGGCACAAGTGAATTATGAAGGGAGGTGTGTTTCCCAGCTTGAGTGGGAGTAGGACCTGGACGAGCGGGGCTCATTATAACTGTACGAATTGAAGAGGGGACTCATTGTGAAGTTACTTTGTGTAGGACACACTGCAAGCAATAATTTCAAAACATGAGGCGTGACCAGTACAATGAGAGCATTTAGATACACTAAAGTTGGGAAAAAGAGAACCTCACCCCACCCATTGGGAATGTGTAGTAAAATTAGGATGGACTCATCTGGTCACTCACCATCTCCTTCAACCTTCCTTTATCTGCCTTTTCATATTTCTACTGTACTATGTGTCCCATTCAATGGTTAACAGCTCAAGAGCTCTTGGTTTCTTTTTTTTCCCCCCTTTTTTCTTTTGTTTTTTTGACCTGACAAGAGTTCATAGTTTAGCTTAGGCCCTTTGGCTTGTCAGCATTTCACTGCTGTAACATTACCCATCAAGACATCAAATGATATACTCCTCTGTCAGATTTATGACATTTATGTCGACACCTTAATAGAAGAATCGTGGTAGAGACCCGACAAACATAAATTCATTCAGAAGATTAGGTGTCTGGAGATTTTCTCATGGATAAATCACCAGCATGGCCTCTTCGTGCCAAGATGATCTGAACCCACTCAAAATGAACACACGCGAACATGTTGCCACATATCTCGTAGTTTTATAACTGCATGAGATTTATTCATTTTTGTTATGTGCTTAAAACATTCTTATGTATGCGTTGATGAATTTTCAAGTGTGATCAAAATCAAATTCAGGATAGTCAATTTTTCTTGAGGACTATAATATGATATCGTTGTGTTTTCATGATAAAGATCAACCATTTCATGGAATCAGCCGATAATCAAGATTTGAGGATCATGCCCAATATAGGTATCAGCAGAATTTCACTAAGAAAAAAGATAAGCAGTATGTGCGCGCGCGCGCGCATGAATGTATTGTGAACACTGGCAACCGGCAAAAGATTGCATAAATCACGAGGCAGCTATGATTAACAGCTGTATGTAACAACGAGTGGCAACACAAACTGTTCTCAAATTAGATGCAGGCCTTCTATTGATCTTGAATGGGTGTAACAATGATGAAGCGCAAGGTGACCTCAAAGGAAGGTAAATAACTCAAGGGTCAGGCAAAAAGGTAGGATAAGGGGGAATAAAAGAATTATAAATCCCACTTGAAGTCCATTGTATCAGTTTCATACATCAGTTTAGTAGATTACAACAGTGAGCAGAACATTATTATTCATACACTTTACATAATACAAAAAATGTGAGAGCACCCATTACAATGACCATTTCAAGTTAGCCTAAATTATCATTTTTCCCCCGAGGGAGCGGGATAAATTTGCTATGTATAGGCCATACTGGGGGAAATGGTTGGTTCTCAAGACGACCTTGATAGATACTGAAGCCATTCTTCAGGTGTTCCCTTTCTTACCGTCAACATTCTTAGTGCAGCACTGGTTAGGGGTATGGTATGTATGTCATAGTCCTTCGGTGCCTGAGTAACAAGAGTAACTTCTTAACGATGTAAAAGTAAAACAATGGATCCCTCAGTTTTTTAACAGGCATCTCTAGAATATCTTGAGGGAAACACTGCTTCAATTAAAATTTAGTTGTACAATAGGAAGATTTGCGTTATAACACTGGCAACCTTTTTGGATAGCGAACATATTCTCCACGCATGTGTGTAGATCACAACATGATCCGGTTAGGAACCGTAAAAATGCATACAGCCATTGTTATCATTCTTCAAAGTCAAATTCTGATGAACATCAATCTTTATATAAATGATGAAACTCATCTTCACCAGGAAGAAAACAAAATTTTATGTTATACATGACTTAAAACAATACCTCGGGAGTCTTGATTAGCTTCATTTTTGCTTCTTCTAAAGTTTTTTGACCTTTCCTTGAGTTACATTTGGCACAAGCAGTAACCTGCCAAGAGAAAGGTTGGTTGTTAATACAAAGACTAAAGAGGCAATACATATATAAGAAGAGATGGGCTTTAGGCCTAAGGATCCAAGTCTCCTCCCTTAAGCCTTACATTCACTTGAGATTTTAACAAGAAGAAGATTAAATATATATATATATATATATATAAAAACAAATACTCTTCATTTGTAACAAAGTTTTCACTTGCCTCCTCTTGATAACATGCTTTGATGGGTAATGAAAAGTTCACTGGAATTTAAATTTATCCTACAAGTTTGGAACTATACCTACTTAAAGTAATCATGTTCCATAAGCCTTCTTTCCCTACTTGCATTGATCAGTCTTCTTTAGTCTTTTATGTCCACTTGACGTCAAGTCCAAGTATCACGAGTATGGCATTTTTTAAGCAGTGTTTCTCTTTTCAATATAAATGCATAAGATTTTTTTTGGCAATAAGTATAGGAAAAACAAATTAACCCGAAAATAATCAAAGGTGAACATATGAAGGTTAGACAAACTACAGCGGACAGCCCTTAAATTACTTGTCTTGGAGGTTGTCGTCCAATTTTGACGCACACAGACACACATTTTGAAGCTTCTGTGACAAAAAAATACATGGCACAGTCAATGCCCCTGAAAAAACTCAACTTCTCAGTTCCAGGATGAGATCCTTTCCTTTTTCTGGAAAAATATGAGTAACATAAAACTTCTTTGCATGCATAGATATGAAGAAATATGCACGCATTCTTACTAGATTTTCCCATTTCCATTCTCCACCCAGTGAAGTGGGCACAACATGGTCAATGGTCAAAGTCTCACGTGCAGAGCAATACCTGTTGAGTAAAAGAGTTTCATTAAGCATAATGCGAGGCTTTATATAAGGATAAACCTAATCCCGAGAAAAGCAATATCAAGAGAGAAACCCTTTCTACAGCCTGAACATTGCCTCGTAACAATATTATTGAGAAGGGCCCCAATGAGTTGCTACTTCCATGGTAAACAATCCTCAATCAACAAAGCAGTGGACTCATAAGTTTTGGACATGACAAATTATAAGGTGTATAACAATATGGGAAAGTCTCCTGGACTAGGTAAAGATTTTTTAGTAGTGCGCCTGAAGCAAATGTTACAAGTTAAAGGATGGTATTGAATTCGTGATGCCTCCTTTTATTTAGTAAAATGCTAAGGAAGAGAGAAATACTCATGTTTTAAACCTAGTCCATTACTTTTTAAAGGATTGACACAACAATAGATACCCAATTTAAACTTACAAAGATAATAGAGAGAATGAAGAGCCCAACTACATAAATGAAGTCCATTTTGTCCCTTTTTGGATTTTGTATTGAATGGCTGAACTAAATGCATTTAGATCTATTAGAAACCAAATTTAAAACAGAATACTTACTGACAAGCGTAGCAGTCCCGATATAGTATATTCTTCCTATTAAGATTGCTCTTGACAACTCTTCTTTTGGCAACCTGAAGTAGATCAGGAACCTGTTCCAAAACATGTACAAGATCAGCCAACCCTGTTTGTAGAAGTGAAATAGCAGGAAAATGTTTTAACCCATTTGTGAAGAAATAGCTAGCTATAAATTGCTGATGAAAGACCAGTGCTATTGCTAGAGTCAAGCATACAAAGGGTCGGAAAACCAAAAAATCCAACAGCCATTACTGTGGGCACACCTTTAAGACAGCTGGAATGTAGAAAGATCCACTTGGCGAGTTCACAGTCTGATCATAATACTCAAGTACATCAGCCTGGATAAGGCAACATTTGAAATTTGAAACAAAATAAGAATGTATTCAGTATCTGTTTAAAAAGAAAAGGTCAAACAAAACAGGTTGTAGTGGGCAAGTGCAGTATGAACATTATCACCTGAATAATGAAGCAGAAATAGTATACACATTTAACATAATCCAATAAAAGCGAAGCTATGTGTTAGAATTCAGACATATACTTTACTTCTAAATGGAAATCCTATGCAATGGGATGAAGAAAATAGCTGGCAACACTCCGTTCCAATACATTTAAACAGCTAATTCGCATGATAATATTTGGTATAATCTTTAAGTAATAACCTAGGTTTCCTTAACTTTACATCAACTCACGTCTGTTTTGAAGCAATAGACAGCATAAATAACATAACAAAATGCTTTACAATAATTAACTCAAAGAAAGGGTTGTGCTGAAAGATCTGACCTTCTCCATAAACTCCAAACATATAGCACGTTTCCAGCCAACAACATTAACTGGCCTACAGCACGATGACAACAATCAGAAACGTGGGCAAACAGCTGATCATTTCTCTTGACTGTACAAGAGAAATTTCAAACTTCATGTCATCCAAACTAGATGGTGGGCCGTGCATTGTACAAAGTTTAAAGAGAGTTGTGCTTTTATATATATTAATTCAGAGAACAATAAGGATACATCATACATGACATATTTCATCCCAAATGTATAGATTAAAACCATTAGGAAGACATAACCACATAATAAATGTAAAACCATCCAAGCTTGCCCAACTTATTTGCAGTTATGGTTCTTGTATATATTATCTGGATCAAGCAATCAAAATGAGAAATAATACAATCAGAGTGGAAAATTATAGCATTTGCATGTGTAGAACCTACAAAGGAATCCCCATGACATATCCAACATATGTGCCATATAATAAGTACTCACGTACAAATATATATGCTTGAGCTCGCGCGCCCCAAATGTGTCATGTTTGCATCAATAATCACATCTACAGAATTCGCTGCAGTTTTACAGCAGTAATATTGACCCTCACCGGGTAATAGAAGTGGAATCACCAGGTTTCTAGAGCGTTCGCTCTGTCAAAGAGCTAACTCATGGGGCTTCTTATATTGTTTTGGTTGGAGAAAGTTCAAATAATACAATGCATTACAAAAAAACAACTCATTTTAGCATATAATTTGTACAATATTAAGCTCAGCACTATCTTCCCAAAGTAATGTATAACAACTACAAGTTCATCCCATGGGGAAATGATTATCGATGAAGTCAACAGTAAATAAATTACTCCACGGTGTAGCAAAAATCAGATGAAACCAGGAACTAGGAAAACCAAATGAGATTCACCGCAGCCTATCAAAGACAAGAAAATAAAAAGAAGAGTCCTTTTTAATACCCGCTGTTATCAAAACAATGCTGTTTCAGAAATTTAGCTTCTCGATATGCAGAACAGTAGACAATAAAGAAATATTGAAGAAGCAACCTGTACGATACATCCAACACCAGGCCTCTAAAAGAAGCTAAGCTATCATTCTCAAACTCATAATCATCGTGATCAGGATAGTCCTCAACACGAACATTGCAATTGCTAGTGGGACTGGGGAGTGCCTGCGCATTGCAACGGTTCCTTTTCCTACTCGGGTATGATGAAAAAGAACCTATACAGCTAACCTTTAGCTCGCGGCTGTGAGTTGATCGGAACTTGAGGTGAAATGGGTCCTTCTGTTCCGAAGGAAATGAGAATTTCTCACCATAAAAGAGGGTCTTTAAGCGACCGTGAGTTGTCAACTGAGTCATCCCCTTTCCTCTCCTTGACCTTGCAATTGACAAATTTGTATATTTCTTTTCTATTTTTTTCCAGACTCCGCGGCAAAGGCAATCGCTCTGCGGAATATCTGCGGCTTTTTTACCCTGTACTATAAAGAGTAAAAATAAGAGAAATTTGCATTAAGGTTCTAAATAAGGGACTTTATGTCAAATAGATCTTACATAGAAAAGTTATTTCTGTCAAGTCTCAAGGTTGTTAATATAGCTTCTGGGGTTGTTAATAACAATTTCGGAGTTGTTAATTGGGACTTGACAGTAATAAATTTCTTAACTTGAGACCTGAAAAGGGTATATTTTTTTCACGGGACTTATTTGACGTATATTTCCCTATTTAGGACCTAACTGTAATTTTTCCTAAAAATAATTAGTCCGAATGTCAGGTATATTATAAATATTATTTATATGGATATTTATTTATTTATATCTTAATCAAAATTTAACATTCTCTTATACCTTCTCCGTATGTTAATATGTTTGTCCATCAAAATTGACTCCACGAGTCAATGAGTGTGTTTGGATTAAAGATTGCTTTTGGTACTTTTGGAAAAGTAAAATTGAGTAAAAGTAAGATTGGGTAAAAGTAA
>JBAGKO010000010.1:6582171-6593780 GCA_037177275.1 Acacia concinna
AAAAATAATATAAATAAGTTAATACTAAAGCAACAAATTATAGATATAAGAAACTAAACAAAATACGTAAGAAATATGAAATAATATAATGTAAAACAAATATGAGAAACTAATTTAACAATATGGAAACATAAAACAATATAAAATAAAGAGTACACATAGAAGATAATATAGTGTGTGAGTGTGTGTGTGTGTGTGTGTGAGAGAGAGAGAGAGAGAGAGAGAGAGAGAGTAACATAAACAAAACAAATTACAAGATGAAAAAAAATAGCAACAAGAAAGATTAAAATAGACAACATAAAAATAACAAAAATAGCTATAAAACAACAAATAATGTAAACTAGAAAGATAAAAAAAATGTAAAGAATAATGACATATAATATAGTATGAGAATAAGAAAATTAAATAGTATAAGAAATAGAAAACCAAACCATGGGTCTTCAGAGCAAACTCGTGCTGATAACGTGTTATAAAATTATGAAAATGCAAGAGATTGAAATGAGAGAAGAAGAGAGAATTGGAGAGAAAGAGTAAGCAATGCCTTGATCTTTTGATATGCTTATAATGTGTATTACAAAGCCTCTATTTATATGTCTCAAATCTCAACAAAGAGTTATATAGAATAAATAATAAAATAAATTCTTACAAGTGTGTGCAATAGGTAACCTTTGAGTTATGGGAATAAACACTCCTAAAAGCTACTTAATAGTGAGGTTATGAAGTGAAGCATATGAGAGGCCAA
The DNA here is from genome assembly GCA_037177275.1 of Acacia concinna. NCBI lineage: Eukaryota > Viridiplantae > Streptophyta > Magnoliopsida > Fabales > Fabaceae > Acacia > Acacia concinna. Next base: position 6,582,914 of record JBAGKO010000010.1, read on the forward strand.
AAATTAGGAGCTTATGGACATCCATATTCTATAATTTTTACAACAATTAAAATTTTATCAGTTCGCTTAATTTCTTAATAAAGCAACTTGCTTTTATATTCAAGATAGGTGGAAGTATAAAAAATTAGCTCGTACTTATAGGATCATAAAGCATATACATACTCTTTCAAATACTAAATATAGGAGCTAAATAAACTAATTTGCATACATTTAAAAATTGATCAAAATTGTTATTTGTTAAAAAAATCATCCTATTACCAAAAATTCGTGTGCACCAATTTTTTGAAAATGCTTTGTTTAATCATTTGCATTATAAACTACTAAAAATCCTAATATCTGTAATCAGTGATAATAACTCAGAAACACGACTAAGAAACAAAAGATCTTTTTGTGCAAACAAGAGACAAAAGAAATTACTAGTATTAAATTAAAAGAGAATTCCATTTAAATATATTTTTTAAATTTTAAAATCTTAAATCAATAATTTTTTTAAAAAAGTTAAATTGTCAATTATGTACAAAACTGATTTAAAAATCAGGCCATAAAAAAGCAGGGAAGGATACGGGGAGGAAACCGCGCGAACCCAACGGTCATGTTGCTTTGCCATTTGGCGCTTGTTTCGTCATTGGCCTTTAAAGCTTGATAACGCATGCCCTTATACGACGACGTTTGCAGCTTTCTTCCTTTTTTCTAAACCAGCGGTCACCTAGGGCTCGGATCGCAACCCCGGGAATTTCCATTACTGATTTACGTTAATCATTACAGGGAATGGCAATTTCACGAACAGGAGTATACGTTGACGACTATTTGGAGTGTAAGAATCTCTGTATTTTCACTCTCTTCCTACTTTTCAGATAGACTCGATTTTATTTTTATTCTGGCTAACTTTGAATTATCAATATCTAATTTCCACAGATGCAAGCACATTGCCTGCTGAACTCCAGATACTGTTAAACAGCATCAGGGAACTTGCTGAAAGATCCCAATGCAAATGATCTCTACATCCTGATTCTTTTCGTTTTTATGTCAATGCGTATTCATTATGCCGTTGGTCTGTGATGCCCGTATCCATTTATCATTCCTTATGTATTTATGTATCTTTTTCTGGCGGCTGTATATTTATGCGTTGTGGGCATGGGAGCTATGATAAACCAGACCAGGCAACACACTAGGTACTGTTTAGGGCTGTCTTCACATGGCTCTAAGAAGGTTAATCATACTAGTAGCCATAGCTATAATAACATTAACCCCAGCGAAGAAGACGATGCAACAATTGAGAAAATGCATAAAGAAATTGAGGCTAATCAGGACAGTGCTTTAAGTCTAGGTACCGAGAAGGTTTTGTTAGCACGGCAAGCATATGATCTGGTGAGTTTCTTTTTCACTTTAGTTGTACCTGTGTATTCTCAACACTAAGCATTTATGTTGAATGGTTGATTGTATATTGTCCTGTTATATATTTATATTAATCTAAAAAATGAGTTGGTGCATTTCACAGTAAGAAAGTGTAATAAAAAGTTGAAGAAAGAGATGGAGGAGGAAAATATTGTTTTAGGCACATCATTAAATTCATTAACTATACTTATTACATATGTTGTGACGGGGGTTTGAACCCGAGACACTTCTGACTTCCTACCATCAGAATTACAGCAAGTAGCTTGGACTAGCCTTTATATAGTCTTGCAAAAGGAAGAGTGGAGGAACCCCTCCAAATGACCCTGCCAATAATATTGTCCTATCCTAATATACTTTCTATAAACATTGCTCTTTTATATATTATATGGTTGAAATTTTATTTAGTACAATCAGGTAAATTTCTATTTTTCTATCTTTCATGATTTGTGATTTTATAAGGCTTTAAAAGAGCCATTTTGAAGTTCAATATGCCTTTTTGGGTGCTAGACTCACTTGCACCTGCTGTCAGAAATACAAGAGTTCAATGTCTGTTTGCTTAGTCACATAGTGCATGTTATGGTCTTTTGAACTTATCCTTGCACTATCAACAGTAGGTTGATAGTTGTATTGATTTTCAAAGTCAATCAATCTGATCAAATTTCTCGCTTCATTTCCTTAAAAGCTTGAACTAGAAATTATTTAATTATTAATTTAGGAATTTTTCTTGGATGATTTGTATTTGTATGCGATTTTCTCAATGTGATGCTATTTTATTACCAACTCTCAAAAATTTTGAATGATCTAACTCAGATGTATAGATTATAAACAGTCAGGGTATAGTTTGAAGTTTTAATTATGCAATGCATGCTGTGTAAAGAGGTTTAAAAAAATGTGTTGAGAAGCCCGTAGCTCAGTGATGGGAAGAATTCATGTGAAATTTTTGGAATTTGCGTCCTCATGTGCATATTAAGCTTTTATCTTATTTAATTTGCTTCAGATAGATAGCCACATAAAAAGACTTGATGAGGATTTGAACAACTTTTCTGAAGATCTTAAGCAAGGTAAAATAACCATGTCATTTGCATTTTGATTTATTTTGTGTCAGACGTTTACAGCTTCAAATTAGTGAAGCCAACTTGTCATGTTATAAAAAGTTAAGAACGCCTGAAAGTTATTATCACCATGTAACACAAAAGAAAGGACTGGGTGAAATCAAAAATTGTTTTGGATTTTAAGTTGTTCTCAGTAATGTGTTCTCCTGGTTCATTATATGGTTATAATTCTTTTTTTCATTGTTCTCTATTTCGCATTTCCAATTTTAACAGAAGGCAAAATACCACCTGATGAACCCGCAACTCTCCCCTCCTTGCCTATAGTCCCAAGAAGTGAGAAACACAAATCCTTATATGGAACTCCTCTATCAAGGAGACTTGATTCCAGGGACAGAGATTGGGATCAGGAGCATGATAGAGATTTTGATCTTATGCCCCCTCCGGGAAGCCATAAGATGGAGCATGCAACTTCCATGGATATTGATAAACCAGTTGATCCGAATGAACCTCTATACTGTATCTGTCATCAGGTTTTTGTTTTGTTGTTTAAGGTATTTTTATATTCTATTATCATCTAGCTCAATTCTGTGATTTTGTTTTTTGATGTTCTTTAAATGCTTCGTAAGAATTTGACATACTTTTGTATGTTGGCCTTTCAGGTGTCTTATGGAGATATGATCGCCTTTGACAATCAAGACGTAAGTATCTTTGCTTTCTTTCTTCATGTGTGCTGTACCTCTTTCTTTTTCTTCAAGGTAAGCGGGATTGGCAGAGTTACAAGTCATCAAATTTGATCACTCTCTTGTATATTTATATTATTACCTTATTAGGGCACCATGTGCATAGTGTAATTTTGGGCTAGATGCAATCCTTTACTACAGCCATAGACGATTTTTTCTATGCATAAGATTAATTTGTTAAGTTTCAATGTAAAACCAAGCACACACTTATCACTATGCCAAAGGTTACAAGTATTAGTGAGGGCATGATTTCTTAACCTGCTCACAATCTCCTCTCTCCCTCCAACGCTGTTAGGTTCAGAGTTGTGGCATCCCTTTGATATCAATTGTAAGATCAACACTTAGTCACAAAAAAAGTTATAACAATTAATTAGGACTCTACTCTATTTCTTTAAACTATTGTAGACTGAACGCTTAATGCCATGGTTGGAATACAATGAAAGTTCATAAACCAATCTTTGACATGCCTACACTATTTGCATAACGTGTATAGATCTGGGAGATCACAAAAAATTGGCGTAACTCAACGTTCAACATCGTGCAAAAAGGCATGCGAACAACATGCATGAGAATGCATTCAAGGCAATTTCAGGACACAAATGTGGAAATATAAAAAATTTAATCATATGGATGGAAAAATATGTTATAAATAGGGTTTGCCTTCATGCTTGGGGGTTGACCGAGGATGTCATGGTTATATTCACATTAGTTGGCTGCAATATTTCAGACATTTATTAATTATTGATCACATAATATATGTCTATTATGTTATCAGAAACTACAGGTTTATGTATTTGTTCTAGTTTCTCCATGCAAGCTAACAGATGAATATTGCTGCCATGATTCTTATGTCGAGTAGTACTAGTATTTGAATAGTGGGTTTTATTGGTTTTAACTAGTTTTTTTAAAAGCTTTGATTGGCATTCTTCCCAGTGCCGAGGAGGTGAATGGTTTCACTATTCGTGTGTTGGCTTAACTCCGGAAACAAGATTTAAGGGGCAGTGGTACTGTCCTACTTGCCGGCCCTAGCTACTTTCAATGATTGATCTCAGTTAGGTTAGACAAATTTGCAAAAAAGAGGTGATTCGTGACGTTTGCAAAGAGTGTATTTCTATAGAGAAATAGCTGTTGAAATATTTAGTAGCATATTTTTTCTTGGCGGAAAAATGTTTTCCTCCAGAGTCCGGTCTTTAATATATTGTCCTTAATAAATAATATTTCCATTTCTGGGGAGATGATCTTTACCTTAAACATAAGACATATTTTAATGTTTGTCAATTTTTTTTTAATTTATCCCTATTAATGTTTAAGGATGAGAGAGAATGAAAGAATTAATAGGGTGAAAATACATGTTATATTCACTAACTTAACTAATTTTTTTAATATAATTAAATTAGATAAATATCTTTTGTATTAAGAATTAAAGGGAGTACCACACAATAATAAATATAAAAAGAAATTGAAGTTAAAATGCAATTGAAGTATTGTTCGAATTTAACCCAATTTGATGGTCATAAAAATATGCAATCTAATTTATATTAATTCAAAAGAATTTATCCTTATTTTATAATTTATGATATTCTTTGTTATAAAAACATCATTAAGGTTTTCCTACGCAAACAATCATCGACACAAACTTTACGTATATTTATTTTGTAAAGGATAATGTTTGTGTGGACGCCTTAGTATATTTGTCTTGTGTTGTCCTAAGATGTTATATTCATTATTTAAAAAAAAACATCATTAAGGTTTTCTACGCAAAGAATCAGTGACACAAACTTTTAAGGATATTTATTTTGTAAAAGGATCATATTTGTGTGGATGCCTTAGTATATTTGTCTTATGGTGTTGTCCTAAGATGTTATATTTATTTTTAAAATTAAAATAGAGTACTTCTCAACTAGTGATTTCCATTAACAAATGATAAGGAATGATTTATGAGTTATTTTTCTCTTTCAATGTTAGATTTTGACATATGGAAGGATATTCTTCCTCAAAATTAACATGACACTTAAATATCTACATTTATAAGTTATTTTTTCACCCCGTTCGTTTGCTATTTCATACAGTGCGTTGAAGAGTGAGTTTGAATTATTTCCATTCAAAATCTCTTCCATTGTCTCTATCATAATTTATAAATACTCAACTTAGTTCGTTATTACAATTTTTGCTTTTGAATTAAGATTGCAAAACTTTTTTTTTTTTAGGGAAAATTGATATTAGGTCCCAGTCAAAGAAAAATACGATCAAACAGTCTCGTAAAATCGCATATTTGCAATAAAGTCTCGTGGGACTTTTCTGTTATTTATTCCAACAGGGAATTTACCCTATTGCCCTTAATAAATAAAGGCTTTCTCTCTCCCTCAGTCCCCTTCTCTCAGCGTCAACCTCATTTGCAGCTGGAGATCTACCCCTCTCTCTCAGTGTCTCGCAATTGTAATCCATATCTTCCTTCTTCAACCGGCATTGTCGCCACTGTGGAGTTCAAGAGCTCGAGTGTTGTTGGTGTCGGTGTGGGTTTTCGTTGTTGCAGTTGTGGCCTGCCTTGCTCTGTGGTGGCCGTCGTGAGTTGGTTTGGTACTCAATGTGTTTGGTTAGTGTTTATAATTATTGCTCTGTTTGTACAATAGAAGGGTTGAGGAATGAGGATGAGGGTAAAAGTTTTGATTATAATAGATGGCATGCGAAGGAAAAAAATTGTTGTCAATATGGGAAGCGATAGTTGTTAATGACAACTATTTTGTGAAGGTCGACAGTAGTCATGGGAAGAATTTGCTATGTTTTCTTCATATTGGGGAGAGGTTTATAGTTAGTGAAACTGATGGTAAATACATTGGGGGAACGGTGAGATCAATAATCATTAAGGAATGCACAAGTCATGAAGGATAGTGCATCTTATCTCTTTTTGTGTAAATGTCTTTGGAGACGCTTAATGCTTGAGAGTAATTCAATATAGATCCAAACCATATGATTATTTGGTTGGTCTATGACAATGTACAGCTTACATTATAGATGCATTTGAATATGCAAATGAAAGTTGCATATGAATATAATATTATATCCAACTCTTATTTCTTTTACATTATATTCTGATGTAAATTTAGTTGTTAGACGTTGTACATAAACTTATCAAATATGGCACATGAAGTTGTCAATTTATGCCCATAGGGTTGCTACTGCAATCCCTGATTGTATTTATATATAGATTGCTATGTTTATATATTGTAATACATGTGCATGTTATGGACAACTTACCATATCATAGTATGTGTGAATATATTTATAAATTACCTCTATATCCTTAATTACATATGACTCAAACAAACAAGAGTTTGCTCTGGTAGCTGGTGAACTTGTAAATGGACTCACATGGAGTTGTCAATGGATATTTACAGAGTTGTCAATACACGCCTATGGAGTGGTCAATGGACATATCGGTTATAGTTTGTCAATGAACAAACATGGAGTTGACAATGGATATGTTAGGTATAGTTGCTAATGGTTGCACATGGACTTGCCAGTGATCGCACATGGACTTGCCAGTGATCGCACATTGACTTGTCAATAGATATATCAATAATAGCTAAGTGTCAAAAAAATACACCATCTTAATTAACTTGGATTATTAAGTCAGAATATGCTGAAATAGTCAATCCATTTATGCACCATAAAACTTACACAACTTTTTGGGTTTAGTTTGCATTGATGAATGTTAAAAATATCAATGACAAAAAGCTTATGCAAATATAAATTAGGATAAGCTAAACTGGTGGTAAAAATCTAAATTGAATTCATTATATGGCCTCTTTTGATAAAGAGGGGAACAAAAAGGTCCATTGTTATACAGTATTCATCACACAAATACCAACTTTATGTATATCCAATTATTTCCTAACTTCAACTATTTCTAATGGCATTTATGAATTAAAAAAAAGTGAGTATGAGATGCACTTTCTAAAAAATTTCTAAAGCCACAACAATAATCAACTTGGATTAAGATTATTGCAAGTCCACACACCTCGTGAGCAATGAGATCAACAAGAGATTCTTTCAAAACCCATCAGCCATTACCACTATCAACCTGCACAAAATAGTTGTCATTAACAACTATCGCTGCCTGTATTTACAATACATTTTTCCTTCGCATGCCATCTATTATAATCACAACTTTCACCCCTCATCTTCATTCCTCCATCCTTTTATTATAGAAATAGAGCATTAATTATAAACACTAACCAACACACATTGAGCGCCAAACCAACTCGCAATGGCCACCACGATGCACTGCGACGCCACCACAAAGCAAGGCGGGCCACTACTATGACAACGAAAACCCACACCAATAATGACGACACTCAAGCTCTCGAACTCCACTGTGGTGACAATGCTAGTCAAAGAAGGAAGAGAGGGATTATGCTCGTGAGACACTGAAAGAGATAGAGAGATAGAGAGAGAGAGAGAGGTAAGTCTTCGGTTGCTGATCGAAGTGACAGAGATAGGTTGCGCTCACAACACACCGAGAGAGAGAGAGAGGGGGGGTCAAATGTTGTAAGAGAAATAGGGTTGACATTGAAAGAGAGGACCGAGGGAGAAAGAAAGCCTTTATTCATTAAGGGTAATGTGGTAAATTTTCAACTGGAGTAAATGACAAAAAAAAGTCCCGCAGGACTTCATTGCATAAACGTGATTCACATAACTGTTTGATTGTATTTTTCCTTGGCTAGGACCTTATCGTAATTTTCCTATTTTTTATTTTATTTAAGTTATGAATCTATAAAAATATCAATATGAAGCTCTAGGTCAATCTAATGACTCATAAATAAAAAGTGATTTTGAATAAAAAGCATCAAAATAAATAAATACTCAGTGTTTAATTAAAATAAGTTGTTAAAATTTGACATTGGATATATAAAATAGAGAGACCGTTTGGATGAGTGGTATGAGAAGTGACTTATTTTTTTAAATGGCTTTATCAGAAGTGATTTAAGAAAAAAAAGTAACTTATAACAAGTGGCTTGTATTTGAATTGAGGGTTATAGAAATGAGTTATTTTGAAACTAAAACATGTTTGGATGATAAGTAGAAAAATAACTAATAATGAAAATTTTTAAAAGAAATTTTTTGTTAAAAATAAGTGTGTCATGTATTTAAATTTTGATAATGATGATTTAATATTTGGAGTGAGTTTTTTTTTTCACCTTATCTCTATTAATGTTGTAAAATAAACTAAAAAAATAAAATACTTTCAATTGTTCATTTTTAATTAAATAACAACAAGTTGGTTTCTAATTATGTCACAAACACTTTATTTGATGATAAGGATCGTTCTTGAAATTGATTATCATTGTATTTAGGCATGATATTTGCTTGTTCCCCTTCTTTAAAATCTGCATCAGTTTGAAAATTTCGCTAAATGAGATTATATATAACAAACTATTTGGACTTGAGTTTGAAAGCTGTATGAAGACATATTATCCAATATCTTTTTGGGAAAATTGCGTCTAGGTCCTAATTAGTGGAATAAATTTCAACTAGGTCCTACGAAATCACCTAATTGCATTGATGTCTCAAGGGGCTTGGGTGCAGTTATTTACAAAAGTGAAAAGACAACTTTACCCTCTAATCATCTAAAGCAAAATCGTGGGTATTGTGAAGTGAGCCTTGCATATGTGTTCTTCTTCCTTTGTAGCCTGACAGTAATAGTGACTACCGCTTCCTCTATGTGTTAATATATGAATCATTAAAAATATATGACAACCGTATGTGAATAATTAAAACTATCAAAATTAAGTAGCACAATTTGACAGGTCTTGGTCAGGCTAATAACAACCTTTAACCAGGCGATGACACATTTTGAGCACAGAACGACAAGTCTTTATCTTTTCTTGAAAAAGGACGTGATAACCAAATGTAAATCAACTATAAACCATCATAAGTAAGAAATAATGGTGACAAGTGTTAATTTTAACATATGATAACCAAATGTGAATCATTAAAACCATCAAAATTACACAACACAATTTGACAGGTCTTGGACAGATGAATAACAACTTTTGGGTAGAGAATGACAACACTTTTATTGGAAAGTTCATTCGTGACATGAACGAAGCATTGATTGAGTATTATATTTGATTTGGGTTCTTGCATGTCTTGGTAGTGTGTCCAGCTTCATGACATCTACCACAATAATAAACATGTTTGTTTTGAAACTGAGATTCTATTCTCTTCCTCTTTGGTCTTCATGCAGGCCTTTTAGTCATGGGTAGCTGCAAGAATACTTGTGTCTCCATTTGAGTCTCGTTAGGTTCGTTGGGACAAGGACAATCATGTGTAGCAACCGGTACCATGCTATTTGCATAGATTTTCTCTTATGCAGATAGTTTAAAACAATCTTCCACAAACATGTACACACTACCATGATGTAGTTTAATAGCAGCACATACATGCACAAGGTAATCCACTCATATGACATGCCAAGCAAGTGCATTTACGTGTACCAAGATCTACACGAAGATTAATAACTTTTTTACCAACTGTGATCTCAACATTAAACCTGTTGTCTCCATAATATGAAACAACCATGTTCTCAGCACTAACAATTGTCTCCTTTAATTTCTTGTCTATGTTAGGCCCAACGCCATTTTTCCAATTTTTCATTACCATCTTGCTTGCAAGTATTTTTTTGCTAATTTTTCTCGATGCTCATGTATGAAAGTTGACACATTGTGCTTTCTCTTCTTTACTATCCAAGCATTAAATGACTCTGCAAGGTTAGTCGTGATATTATCCCATCTTTTAAATGGAAACTTGCTTATCGCACAGCATTATACATCTCCTTGTGTCTCAACCCAATGAGCTAACTGTGTTGAGAACTCTCTTAGTTTTCCCATAGCCACATTATATTCATCTTCATGTCTTGTATAGGCAATTGAGTCAAGCAATCTGAGTGCATATTCCTTGTTAACACTTGATATCTGATATGTGCCCCTGTTGACTTTAACATACTCTGCACTAAAATTTTCTTTTACGTGCCTATAGCAAAAGGCATGTCTATCACCACTAAATATATCCTTCACTGCACGAATAATGGCAATGTTTCGGTCTGACACAATTATAATCTCCACTGCCATTGTGATCTCTTTCACATAGCGAAGAAACCAACTCCATTCATCATATGTCTCCCCACCAACTATTGTATATGGTAAAGGAAACAATTCATTATCAGCATCATATGCACAGGCTGACAACAATGTTCCCTTATAAGGACCAGTTAGATGGCAAGCTTGTTGCACTTTGAACCTTCCCATCTAGCAACCATGTTTGGATCACTTTCAATTAGCTTATTACATATCCAGGGAATTATTGTATAAGATTCCTCTATGCAACCATGCAGTTCGTTCAAGGATTTTGTTTTGGCCCTGTAAGCTTGAATATAAGTCAACCCTACTCCATACTCTCTGTACATGTCTTTTCTAACTTTTCAAGCGCTCTTGTCTATATTGTCTCTCAAAGAATCAATTATTATTGATGACGTCAAATCTGTCCTTGTAAGGTGAGGTACGACTAAATTGTCTTGTGCGTGATGGATGTGCTCATTCTTGAAATTTCTTATTGTTAGGCACTTGGTCTCTTTACTCATTGCATAGGCACCCATATACTAAGGGCAGCCTTCAATAATGC
>JBAGKO010000010.1:6593880-6606932 GCA_037177275.1 Acacia concinna
TTTTTAAAATGTTTGTTAAAAATTATTTCCCATTTTTTGAAATTTTTAAATATCACATTAAATATATAATATATATAATATGATCCATGCATTTTTCAAACATTTCCCATCAAAAGTAACTTTTACAAAATTTCAACCAAACACACACTACTTTTGCATAAATAACTTATAAGTGACTTCTGCAATCTTTATTCTAAACACAAATTAAATTACTCAATCTTACTTTTACTCAATTTTACTTTTTCAAAAGTACCAAAAGCAATCGTTAATCCAAACACACCCATAAAACAACTGACAAAAAAGATACGAAGACATGTTGAGGGCATTATCGTCCAAGCACCCCAAAGGAAGGATAGCGGCGGGATATTGATAAAAGATTTTGAAATTTGTTTTGTTGGTAATTCTAAGAGCTGTGCGTTTGGATCCATTCATGTCCAGGTCAGACTACATTTAATCCAATCATTAACGTTTGGAGATTTGCCACGTCGCCGGATGATGGCATGAAACGCAACGTTTTTGCTTTTTGAAAGATCATCACCTCCGGCGTGAGTCCCCCTCCAGGCTCCAACTTGAAATCGTAGTCGCAGCAACCGCCATTGAAGCGCAAACCACTGAATATGGGGCTAAAACTCTGCAGCCATGATCTTTGGCTTTGAATACTTTCAGTGAACGATTTATCTACTTCACGATATCCCTATATAATCTAGGAACAGGGAAAGAAACAGAGCAGAGTTGGAGCCACTATCCTTCAATCTGCGAAATAAGGGATTGATCATTCGTCGTCGTCTTGGAGTGATTTTTTCTGTACATCTGAACACTTGGTTATGCATTGTGCTGCTGTACTGTCCCCAAGGTATGTTCTTTTACACCCTCGAATACTGAAACGGACTTGGTGCCAATTATGAGCCTCTTGTTTCGTCTTTTGGGCTATAATACTAGTGGGTCTTTGAAAAAAAATAAAAAGGATTTCGAGATCTGTTCTAACGGTTTGGTCCCTTCGAGCATGATGGTTTTGGTATGCCCAATTTGTGGAATGACGATATTTTATTTGATCCTGAGGCATTACATGATTTGTTATTTGCTAACACCTGTGTAATGATAAAATTCCTTCCATGTGTTGTTGTATAAGGAATTTCTCTTCGTTGCAATGAAATCGCACTGGTTCGCTCTTTCTTCTGCGTTTTGTATACTTTATCATTTTCTTTGTTGAAGCAACGTTCAAGAAAGCATAAGAGGGCTTCAAGATTTTCCAAATACTAAGATGTATATGCCTGCCTGACTGTTCAACTCTTTAAATTCTTGCTCTGTTTAATTTCTTGCTTTGGCGTTAAGTAGAGCAATTTTAGCATGAACATTTAATGTTTTGATACAGCATTCTCATTTTTGGAGCAAAAAGCTCATACGCGACGAAAAAAAGATAATCTTGCAAATGACATGATTAATCTTGCAGTTTTTGAATATGGCTTGCACATATTGGGTTAGAATACCTATTTTGATATCTCTGCTGCAACGAGCCAGCGAGCATGAAATATTTGTAAAATTTAATGTTTTTTTGTTTGAATTAAATTGTGTTATATGGTCAGTTTGGGCTCCCAGATGGCAGAAAATCTCAGTCCAATACTGCGGCAAGAGATAGAAAAACTTGAAAGGGATGCAGAGGGTCAAAAATCTGTGATGGAAGCGTTGCAAGCATACGTGAAAGATTTGGATTTTAAGACCATTCCTGTCTTTCTTAACCAAATTTCTGAAATCAAAGAGACCGGTTTTTTATCTGGAGAATTCATAATTTCACTATATGAAGTTGTCGCTCGAGTTCACGGTGTCAAAATCGTTCCCATGATCGATAAAATCATGGAATTTATAGTCCAGGCCTTAGCTTCGAGTGCGGGGTCTTTTTCTCTCCATCAAGCTTGCTCAAGGGTGGTTTCGGCAATCGCTAGATATAGCATTGAACCCACAACTCCGGAAGAGAAGAAGAGGCGTGTAATTTGTTCACTCTGTAAGCCTCTTTCAGATTCTCTCTCAAGTTCCCAAGAGTGCCTCACTTCAGGAGCGGCCCTTTGCATAAACACTCTTGTGGACTCTGATAACTGGCGATTTGTTTCAGATGAAATGATCAGCAGGATTTGCCAGAATGTTGCTGTGGCATTAGATGGAAAGCCCACCCAAACCGATTCACACATGGGTCTCGTTATGGCCTTAGCGAAGCGCAATGCTTTAATTGTTGAAGACTATGCAAGGTTGCTCATACAATCTGGACTAATAATACTGAATGCTGGTCATGAGGAAGGGAATTCTCAGGTGCGCTTGTCAGCCATTAAAATGTTGAACTCCTTGATCACATTGCTGGACCCCAGGAGTGTATCCTCCGAGCTGCAATTGATCGTTGAGGCGATGGAGAAATGTCGGTCTGATAGAATGGCATTTGTTAGGGCTGCAGCATTTGAAGTTTTCCTAGCTGCTGAGGAAATTGCATTGGACAAGCAGTCGAGGTATGTAAACAGTCGCGTTTCGATTGCTGGGTCAAACTTAAGTAGAAGTGAGGGAGAAGATGTTTCGGGTGATGAGGATCATTCTTCTGCATCTATCTCGTCGGAACAACATTTCATGGGCTATTTCCCTGGATATGAATCAGTTGTTGAGTCGCCACAATTAGCGAACCAAGCTTCTCAGATCTTGAACTATGAGCATAGGTCTTTGAATCCAAAGCATGGAGTATTAAGAAGTAACACCAAAAGTCCACTGGTAAGTTTCTCAACCAATTTTCATATTTTATTTGAAATCCTGGAATAGATAATTGCATCTGCTGGTCACATGTTTATAACTTCTGGTGAAGATCATTGAAGAACTCTGTTTTCAGTGTATTGGTAGTGCTTGAGCGAAAAATGAATAGTTTGCACGATCTTCTTAGACTTCGCGCTTACTAAGGCCACCCGGTCCCACTGATGCATCGCTCACTTTTTTTGACACTTCATCGGGCTCCAATAGAAAAGTAAAAAAGGAGGTTTGCATGAGGTTGGGGATGCACTGGAAACTAACTTGTTTTCAGTTGACAGTAAAGGATCCAGTTTTTAGGGACAAAATCAAATTAAATTGTCTGTTCTTTTTACTTAGCTTCAGTGATTTCTTTTGTTAAGAAAATCATAAGTAACATGTCTCTTTATAATTCAGAGGTCACGTGCCCCTGCTACCCCGGACAGCATGATATTCGCGTCCCCTACAAAAGATATTCACTCTCTCCAGAATTCAAGGGATGTGAACTCGAGTCGCTCCGAGCGACAAAGTAGAAGGTTGAGGAATCTATCCTCAGGGAATATGGATTGGAGCTCAACATCTAGATATGACCACAATGATTTTCCGGGTAAACTGAGCTATGATTTCGATTATAGCGAAAGCTTATATGCTGATGTACAGTTTCAAGGTGAAACAGAGTCAGTTTCATCGACAGAAGACCTTCCTGCTGGTTCCGAGATGGTCCCTCCAAAGAGCAATGATGGTCGGACTATAGTTCGCATTGAAAAGGCTCTTCATAAGACTAAACTGAGACTGGTTTTTGTCATTTCTTGTGTTCTGCTTGCAATGGTTACTCCTCTTCTTTGGATCAATATTCAAGATGATCGTTATCTTGTTCCTACTTAATGCGCGCTATCTCGCGCCCATGCTGAGGATAAAGATGATGATCAATATACAGCTTTAAACAGAAGGTTCTATATGACTATGTAAAAGCATCGTGCTAGTCACAGAGTATAAGATGTAATCCATACTGTGTGTATCTTTTGAGAAAAGGATTCATTTTTACTCGCATAAAAATTGAAATCCATACTGTGTGTATGTTATACTGTTCTTGTTACTGCCTAAAAAAAACTAGGCAATATGTTTGCTTTGATTCTAAATTTAAGATCTTAATGCATCATGTCCCTCAAATTTGTAATTTTTTCCTTCAAAATATCCATATTGATTGCACATAAAGCAAGAGTTTTATTAAGAATAGTAACCATACACATAGTTAGAAAAGGTATTGTAAGCAAATCAACACATCTTTATTACAAATAACTAACTTAGCTAAGATTATTAATATTTATAAATTAGTTATCTAACTCTTATACTAAAGAGTGGAAGGAGTATTACTTAACAATAATTATATTTTTTAAAAGTTGCAAAGTCATTACGAAAAGAAACCTTTTTATCTTGTATTAAGCCGTGTGGTATTGTAGGAAAAACAATATATTTCCTCCGACTTCCCATCCAGAAAGGGAAGAAAAAATCATACCAAGCATCTGGTGAAAACATGCCCACCCAATTCATTGAACAATAGGTACATTTTTGTGTAGTAGTGAAGATAAACTTAATACTTCATTGATTTGGATTGTGTATACGCTGCCCACCTATCCACACACCTTCAGGTCTGATTAATATTGGTTTCAGAACAGCTGCTTGGCCAACACATATGTACGCATACTTGCTGTAGATTTCAACACTTGAGCCCGGACTGAATAGGTACATTTCTTCAAATCCATTCCTTCCCACTAGAACTGAGTTTCTTCTACCCTGCCACACAGGAAATGGTTTTAGTCGTTAGATGGTAACTCCTTACTCCTAACCAATATCACATTACAGTAAACCTTTTGGGAGATTAGTAGGTACATGTCTTCCAGATATAGTGAATGATGAATCCGTACCCTGTCAATCACAGTAAAAGTTCGAGGTGCATTTGTGTATACTAGGCTTATTTGCTCTCCTAAATGCTTGTAGTTGTCCATTTCTTCACTGTCGGCATCTCCATCACCTTCTACTTGGCTGCTTTCTGCTTCGTTAAAGTTTTGGCCTTTTGTGCCCCAGCGTGGAAAGAGTTGTTTTTGAGCCAAGAAATTCCATATTTTGCCCAAACCTTCTAGGCTAAAATCTGGAGGGCTCAAAAAGAATTCTGATGAGAATGGGGGTTTGTTGCAGTAATTTGATCTTTCTAATCCCAATGCATAAGTTGCATCCGGTGTGCTCACTGTCAGATGACTCAGGATGGATCCCGTCATCTGAATAGGCATAGACCCCAAGTTTGTAATTTCAAGCTCTGACCCTAAAGTATCTTCTCGAAGATTCACCCTATATTTTAATTCAACCAAATCATCTGATGTTCTGCTCATCAATTCTACCTGCAAATGGTTATGTGGTATGTTCAAAAAGCTGCCTAAGTAAATAACTAAAAAACAGTGATAAATCGGATAAGAGCAGACAGACAAACTTGGATTGATTCCTCAGGATTGCCTTTAATATCATGAAGCCCCCAATGAGCTGGAGACCATGAAACTTGGCCATCAACAGTTTGAAAATTGAAGTTCAAAGACACCCCTCCTTGAATAATGGCTTCACCATCCTCTCCCTCTGAAACTGCTGTGTGCATCAACTCCATCTTTTCCCCGTGCCACATTGGGGACTTGTAGGAGGTGATCAATCCGCTTGGAAGCATCAGAGTTGCAGTGCTTCCATTTTGCAGCTCCATCTTAGCAACGGAGCTTTCACCAACACCTTCAAAAGAGACTCCATGCCCACTGAACTCTCCTTCCAGGTAATCTACATTGAGAGGTTGATATGGAACTGAAGCCACTAATGCGATTGGAAACTCCCTCTTGTAGTGGTGGTTATGTGGAATATAACCAGTACAAGGGGAACAAGTTTGCTTTGTCTGTCTCGCAGGAGTTGGGATTAGTGTGGGAGGGAAATTAAGAGGGCAAAAAAGTGAACTAGAAGCCATGGCCATGATTCATATCAGAGTTACGCTTGGTAGGCGCATTCTGGAGGCAGAGGAAAGAAAAGTATACTCTGCTTCGCTGCCTTGGTTAGAAATTGGTCTGTAATTGGATAAGATGACAGGTATTGTCGCTTTTTGTTATTTCTGGTGAACGTTTCAGATATTTCAACTTTTCAAGATATTTTTGTTTACCTTTGTCTTTTTCTAACAAGCTGTTCTTGCCTTTTCATTAACCTATGCATATGGTGCCGAAAACAATATGGTCCTCAATTTCATCATCCGCTACGAAAAAAGTTTATCTATACTCAATTTTTGTTTACCTTTGTCTTTTTCTAACAAGCTGTTCTTGCCTTTTCATTAACCTATGCATATGGCGAACCATTCTTCTCTTTATTGACATAAATGGTTATGGCGAACCATTTATGTCGTCTTAATTTATAAGTACATTCCGATAAAGAAACGATATATATTCTTCTCTTTGACATATGGAAATATGAACACTTAAAAAGGATTTTCAAAACACTGGTTCTGTTCAATAATGATAATGTTGAATTAGAGATCGATGACACTTTATGTTGCTTAACCATAGACATGCGGATCGAATATCCGCATTTTTTATAGCTGCAGCAACATAATCATATTCTGTGTGCTTCCGCAGTTTAACATGTAAGAATACATAATATACAAACTTTGTAGGCATTGTGTATTTTAATTGAATGTAACTTTTGGGAAGAACAGGATAATCCTGCCGCAGCAAAAAGAAAGGAGGGACAGGAGGAAGAATGGGCTGGAAGCAGCAAGGATATGTGTTTGTTCATTTCATAAATTTTATTAATGCAATTACAGATTATCATGCTCAATAACTTGTGCTCCTCTCCATTGTTCACCAGGATTTACAGTGACAGGCACCAAAACTGAAGCAGGACCAGTGCAGATAAAGTATTCGGTTCCATATTTCTCTGACAATGAACCAGGGCTAGACACATATATATCCTCAAAACCCATTCTGATCACTCTAAAGCTCAGCTCACGTCCCTGGAAAAACCAGAAACTATTAAAACACAAAATTCTTCAATGAATATCCCAAATAATTGATTATACATTATTACCTGATCAACAGTTTCATACTTGGAAGGAGGAGTGTTATAAAATGCCTTTGATCTCTCTTTTGGAGGGGCAGCATACACTCTGCTTATTTTATTCTCCAGAATGGTAAAAGGCACGCTCTGCTGAGACCACTTGCCTTGCTTCTCTTCAGCCTCAGACTCAAAGGTAAGCCATCCAGGAGACTCAGTTTTCATTGCTTCAGCTGGAGTCAGGATTTGAAAAGGAGATGATGGAGGAGGGTGCGGGCAGTAAGTGCAGCTACGTAGACCATTGATTGCGGTCCCATTTCTTTTCTTAAATCTAAAATGGCTAAGTATGGCATTGCTCAGAGTCACAGCCTTTCGACCTGTGTTCTTTACTATGACTGCTGTGGCCAAGCTCATTGGGTACAGGGTCACAACATAGGTGATATCAAATGTTCTGCTAGTATAACTCAATTCAACCTGAAAGATGGGCAAAATTGAAAAAAATAACCCGCTTTTAATTGCTGACTCTTAGTTCCAAATATTAAAACTTTAAAATGGTAGAGGTGAAATCATAGAGGAACAGAGCACCAAACGGCCATCAATGGTTCAGAAACAGAGGAAAAGGGGATTATGATGATACCTGAAGAGCATCAATGGCATCAGAATCAACATCCTTGACTGTCCACTCTAAATCAGAGGGAAGTGTCTCTTTAGAGCCAGGTCCTAACACTTCATTCAAGACCAAACCAATCCCACCCTTGTGTTTGGAAGAGCCTGTGCCACCACAAGCTGGAAGTGTATATAGGACCTCCTCGAAGCCATCATCTTTCCAATTGACTTTAGGTTTGTAGGAAGTGACATGAGCATCTGGAATTTGTAGTCTCAAGGAGCTGCCATTTCTAACAGTGAGCTCAACAGTGGGGGTGTTATCAGATTCCAAAAACTTAATGCCTTTCCTGCCAAATTTCTCAGTAAGGGCCTCTGGAGTAGTGAGAGTAGGGGTGGAAGTAGATGCAGAGGAGGCCTTAACTAAGTTTAATTTGGGAAGTGATAAGGATAGAAAAGAAGCCATGGAGAAGAAGAAAGAAGCTGCTTCAACAGCTTCCACACAGAGCGTTCAGTGGCATGATGACGCTAAGGCTCATCCTTACCAACGCAAGCGTATGTTCGGGTCCGGTGGTACTTAATCCGAAGAAAGCTATAAACGAATTAACACGTAGCTAGAGGGGGTTGATAGCGAGAGCCCAAATGGAATATTAGCCCAATTATCAAGCCCAAATCAAACAAAAGTCGAAGATAGAGGGCTTTGGTTTCACCCTTCATGACTTCAAGATAGAGGTGTTTAAAAAATTTCAGTCCTGATACTTCTGACTTGGTCCCGAGATTTTAATTTTGAGAATTTTTCTGTCCTGGCCAGGACTGGGACCAAGACCATAATCACTTTTGTTGATCCCGGCCGGGACCGGGATCACCCTTGGAGATCCCAGGATGATCCAGGTCCCTGTTTGTATTTTTTAATTTTTTTAAAAAAATTATTTTATAAATTAAAATTTTCCTTCTGTTTATGTATTTTTATCCCTATTAATTAAGTTATCTTTTTAAAATATGTGTATAACAGTTTAGTTGGAATTAAACCTCATATATTGTGATACTAAGTTAAATTATATACTGCATAAAGATAATAATGAAGATGAAAATAATAATAATAAACATAATTTCTAAACTCTAGATCAATTTATATAATTATTATAGTCTTATTAGTTGTTAAATGATTGTTTCTAATAATAAAATATGAAAAAAAAATTCAAAAATTTCAAAAAAAGAAAGAAAGAAAGAAAAAAACCGGGACCGGAATTGGTACCCTAGACCAAGACCGGGAGTGACAAATCCCAGTCCCGGGTTTGCACACCCCTACTCCAGAGATAAAACTTCTGAATTTATCTGGTTGGGGTTAAAGACACAACAACAAATTTGCATCGTTCTATTTTTGTATAACCGGACCACAATTTTGGTTGAAGGATATGAAATACAAATCGAGAGATTTTATCATTGAATGACCAAGCTATATGTAAATTGATCTTTCAAGGAATGAATCATTAGCTACCTATAAATTAGATATCCTTCTCCCATGTAATGATTGTGATGCACAATATAGATAATAACTCAAGATTATGGAAAGTGGCACTTATCATAACAAAACTTGAGATAAGGTACATTGTTAATGCGAATAGATTTTATATTTGATGGATTAATTACCAAAAAAAGATGTGCTTCTTCTCTTAGTTCCTTTTAGATTATAAAATTGTTCCAATGGTTGATTTCAACCTTTCCAGATTTTATTAATTGCTCAGAATTAACAACAGTGAAGTAATTTCAACTAAAGGTCCGCTTCATCAGTCAGACAATAATGCATAGTATCTTTGTTGAAGAAACTCAACTGCTGATTCGTGTTTGAAGAGTAAAGTTAGCACATCCTAAATTGAAGAACCAACGGCAACGGTCACTGTTTGCTAAACTTTTGATAAATAACAGCACATGGCAGCATTAGCATCTTCTTGGCTAAAATGTAAATGCACAAATTTGAAAGAAAAGGAGGGAAAATCAACCGTAAACATCACCAAAAAATTTAAGAAAGAAAGAGTAAACTGACTCGTGAAGGTAGAACCTCGCCAACGCCAGGCTGAGATGTGTGCTTTCATCGGAGCTTTTACTTTACCGCACCAACAATACGTAGAGAGCAAAGCCATATTAAAGATCTTACGATTCGAAATCGACGAAATTGGGCCTAGATTTGGAGTCTCATTACCACCAAGGAAATTCGAAACTCTTCTTCAATGTGCTAAAAGAACTCGTAAATATGATTAATCGCAAAAAGGAAAAAAAAAAAAAAAAGGCTCTCGCGGTCTTTATTGTCTGAACTCCGAACCAGTGGAGCAGCGCTCGCGAGGAACATACAACATGAAAGGATCAAATCAAAGGATATATATATATATATATATATATATATGCGCTTCTTTTGTCGTGTGCATTATTATTTTGTTGGCACGTGGAAAGAGATTAAATTACCCGAGTGTTTGCTATATGCATTGCTGAATATTTTACAAAAAATATCGTGGTCTTTTTTATTGGGGAGAATTTCACTTAAATTCCTCCCCAAATTTAAAAACACTAAAAAGATGTTAACATTAAAAAGATACTAGAGTACTATAAATCAAATTGAGTTTTTTAAATTTGTTGACATCAAGAGTAGTAAAAGTAATAGTTTTCGCAAGTTGAATAATAGATTTCGTACTCCTTATTAATCACTCTTTTTCCCCCTCAAAATTCGTTATTCGTAAGTTGAGTGATGGTTTTCGCAAGTCCGTGTTAATCACTTTCTCTCTCCCCCATCTATCGGCATTATTCATCTGACGCTGACATTGTTCATCTGACAGAGGAGAGTGGGAATCTGTCTATGACGTGAACAATGTTGAATTTTCGCTATTTGAGTAATGAGATTCGTAAGTAAAGTAATGGATTTCGCTACTTCGTGTTGGTCACTATTCAGGTCAACGGTTTGGAAAAGCCTAATTTGGTCCATAGTACTTTAGTGTCTTTTTGATATGTTAACATCCCTTTTGGGGTTTTTGAATTTGGGGAGGTATTTATTTAGAATTTTCCCTTTTTATTGAGAGACTGATTTATATTTTATATTTATTATATTTTTCCTTACAAATATAACAACAAAGAATTTAAAACTAAGGTGAAGATTTTCATCCCACTTGTAATAATATGGATAAAATTCTTGAAGAAAAGGTCTTTGTTTTTATGAATAGCAACATGAATAGTATATGTCATTGCCCACTAACTAGAGCAATACTCTAGATCATGGAGATGGGTTGAAGAACCCCAACTTTGTGATTCAAAGTAATCCTTTATCTAAGGAACATAGTGTACTTGAAAGTTCATCTCATATTGAAAATATCAACATGAATGATGCATAATTTTGCTCTTGATATAATTTTATTAGTGATGGTTTATCATGAAGTGTATCATATGGAATTGTAGAGGGACTTGTGCGAAGCATTTCCCTTCTCTAATTCAAGATATTTTGCGGTTTCATGCTATTGATTGCCTAGCTCTTTCAGAAACACGAACAAGTAGTGCTAAAGCGAAGTCAATTGCTGAAAGGTTAGAATTTTTTTTCTTTTGAAATTATTGATGCAGATGGTTTTTGAGGGGGTATCTGGCTACTTTGGAAGTCAACTGTGAAGCAAGTCAGAATATTATAAAAAGACTCTCAGTACATGCATGTGAAGGTTTCTGATTTTAATGATCAACCTTAGTTTATGACTGTTACATATGCATCTCCTAATTATGTGAAGCGACGAGAACTCTAGAGTAAACTTTTACAATTGCAGCAAGGCGTTTATAATACATGGGTTATAGTGGGAGATTTTAATGCAACGTTGTTTCCAGATGAAAGATTTTTAAATGTGGCGGGTGCAATATCAGTGGATAGAGATTTTAAAGAATGGTTTGGCACATCAGGGCTAACTGACATGCAATTTTCTGGTCCTAAGTATACCTAGCAACAAATGGATTGTGAAGCAAGATTAGATAGAGCCATAGTTAACGATCACTAGTTGACTCAGTTCTCAAAATCAAAGGTATTACATTTACCACAACTTCAATATGATCATATGCATTTGCTTTTACAAACTCATAATTCTCATGGCCAACGATATCATAAACGACCATTTTGATTTATAGCGTCTTGGCTCCTTCATGAGGATTTTGATCGTTTTGTTCGAAATAATTGGAGATGTGAGACTTCCTGGAGTATTAATGTAGACAATTTTTCTTCAACTTGTTACAAATGCAACTGTGAGGTCTTTGGATTTACTAAATATCGAAAAAAAACAACTATTAAAAAGGCTAAACGCATACAAAGAGCTTTGGAGAAAAATCATACAAGAACAGATCTTTTGGCACTCCAAAATATGCTATGGGATGAAATGGAGCAATTACTTATTCAAGAGCACTTATTATGGGCCTAGAAAGCTAGAGCAAAATAGCATTTGTTGGGAGATAAGAATACAAAGTTCTACCATCTGCACTCTAATGGTTGCCAACGACATATAGAATTCATGCTATTAAACAAGATGATGGGAATCGGATGTATGATGAAGATATGATTAAAACTAAGGCCATTGCTTTCTTTAATGACCTTTTTACATATGAGAATATGTCAAGAGATGTATGTATGAGTTCGGTTACTTGTCCTCCATTGGAGTTAGATCATTTTGCGGCATGTGATGCGAGGGTGAATAAGGAAGAAATTAAAGCTTCATTATTTGATATGGGAGCTTTAAAAGCTCCAAGTCCAGATGGGTTGCATGCAATATTTTTCTAAAAGCAATGGGATCATGTCTCTTCTTCTATTTAATCTATTGTAACTCATCTTTTTTCAAACCCAAGGGAAATAGGTAGTATTAATGGTACATTGATTGTGTTAATCCCAAAAAAAGATCATCCAGAGTCTTTCATCGATCTTCGGCCTATCAGTTCGTACAATGTCATTTATAAGGTATTGACAAAAATTATAGCTAAGCGTATCAAGAATTTTCTCCCGTATGCAATAAGCCATGTCCAATGTAGCTTTGTTCCAAGAAGGTTGAGTTCTAATAATATTATTATTGCCCAAGAAGTGATACATTCAATGCACATTAGTCGGAAGAAGAGAGGCATGATGGCTATTAAGATTGATCTTGAAAAGGCATATGATAGATTGAGTTGGGAATTCCTTACTCAATGCCTTTCTGAGTTAAATATTCCAGCTAGTTTACTTGATGTTATAAAGTATTGTGTTTCGACATCTTCATTGCAATTGTTATGAAATGGTAGTAAAGCGGAATCTTTTGAACCATCCAGAGGTGTCCGTCAAGGGGATCTTATTTCTCCGTATCTATTCACTATTTGTATGGAGAAATTGACGTATTTGATCCAGGATAGAATTAATAGGGGGAGTGGCATCCAATTAAATTATGTATAAATGGTCCTGAATTATCCCATCTTATGTTTGCCGATAATATTGTCATATTTGGTGAAGCATCTTTGGAGCAAGTGCAAGTGATTAAAAGTTGTCTTCATTACTTTTGTGAGGTTTCAGGAATGAAGTTTAATGTATCGAAGTCTAGTGTCTTTTTTTCTCCTAGCATGAACTATCATTATTGCCAGGAATTAAGTGAAGA
>JBAGKO010000010.1:6607032-6617485 GCA_037177275.1 Acacia concinna
ATTGAGTGTGAATGTCAAAGTCTGAGGAGAAGAACACATCCCTTGTCTGAATGGAGAGATGAGAACATCCCTCAGAATGACAACGATGGAGGAAGTAGGCAAAAAGGTAATCATTGAAAGGGTAAAATCGACGATGCTCCATGAGAATTGCATGAAAGAGTAGGGGACAAGTGAAATGGAAGAGTAGAGATAAAAGGTAAAAATATACATGCATCGTATAGTAAATTTAAAAGAAAAGGCTGTGAAGGGTGAAGTGACAGAAGGGATGAAAATAGGGACAAATATGGCAAAAGAACAAGAGAAAGGGGGTTGTATGTGGATAGATGTGTGAACGGGAGAAGTGACAGGTAAGTGAAGAAGAGGAAATGAGGTGGCAAAATATAGGGAGTGACAGAAGGGAAACAAAGTGAGGTAAAAACAGATGAGCAGGAGTAGGTTTGAGGTGTTTTGAAGAATGCAAGACAAGAAGTAGAGGGAAAAAACGTTTACGAGATGTAGGAATAGGAGAAGGAGAGAGATCCAAACATGCTTTACAATGGCGAGTAGGGAAGGTAGTGTCTCTGGACCATTTGTGTGCAAGCAGGGAAGAAGAAGGTGATGGGGAGCCAAAATGGGCCAAATGTGATTGGGAGGTCCAGAAACAAGGAGAGGCAAGTTGGATGCCAAATAGCCCTCGAAAAATATATGAGCCCTAAAGAGAGGAAATGTGGACATAAGAGCTACCACAAACAAGTATAAGGAATCGAGGACAGGTATTATGTGGAAGAGGTAGTGACAGACAAGTGGATATCTAGTAGAGGAGTGACCCACACTTGCGACACACACGGTCAACATGCTTAAGGAGGAAGGTCAATGGAAAAGAAATACTGGAAGAGGACATGAATGGTGAAAGAGGTGGTAGGCGATGACAGAGATCAAGGAGAACTTGTATATGCATACCAAAACCATAATACCTACCAAAGCAATTGAAGGCAAACCAAACAAAGATGCCAGGGAATGAGCAACACCAAGGGAATGATATTTAGCTGCATGAGTGAGGTAAATGGAGCGCAGAGATGAATCATGACGCCAGGCTCTAATGACACAAAATAAACCTTATAGCAGCCATGCCCCATGAGAGAGAATAAAATCATAATCCTGTGACTCTAGGAAAAACATAAGGAAATGATCTACATGTTGCTCAACTACAAGAGCAACACCACGAAATAGAGCTGGTAAAACGGGTTTTAACTGAAGGCTGAACCCGTCCAACCCGAAATATAGAAGGTTTGGGTTTGGAAAAAATATAACCATTTCGATGTGAGTCTTTTAGGATCGAACCTATATGGGCTCAACCTTTGGCGGGTTGGCCCAGTGGATTCATGGTTAGCTCGTTTTTCTTTTTCTTTTTTTTTTTTAAATCTATAAAGTGACTAAACTCTTGATTTCTAAAGTTTGTAAAGCCCAGAATGAAACCAAAAACAACAAATCACTCATGACTCATCCACTGATTGGACTCCACTCCTTCGTCCAACACTAACTTGTAAGTGGAAGTTGGCTTATTTCAAACTTCCAAGAAGTGGACTTATTAATTGTTATCAACTTTTTATTTTTTTCATAATTTGGCTCTAAGTTTTGACGTTTTGTAAAAATAAAAATTGAACACGCCTTTTCTTTTCTTTTTCTTTTTTTAAAAAAGCAAGTTTTGAAAAAAGAAAAAAAAACAGGCTGACCCGCCTAAATCGCCAACCCAATAGTTATGATTTTGGTTGGCTAAATGTTAACTCATATAGATAGGAGTTTTTTTAGGCCGAACCAATATAGTCCCAACCCATAACGGGCTAGCGTGAAACCAATGATCCAACCCATATTACCGGCTCTACCATGAAGGTCCCAGTGAAGATATACGAGAGCTTGGAGTTTAAAAGCATGTAGTCACCAATGTGATACGATGCCAAGGAAGAGATAGTGACAATTACCCAGATTGTGAGGAGAGGTGAAGATCATGATTATATGGAAAACAAGTAACCAGACATGATTTAGGAAAGAAAAGAGAAGTAGCATAACGACGAGAAGGAATAGGAATGGCAAGCACATAGGAAGAACTGTGAGAAGAAAATGGTAGAGAGAACAGTCTTTCCCTTACAAAGAACCCCCATCAATAATTCCCTTAAAAATAATTGTAGGGAAAATATGAGAGAATATTTTTGTTCATCTTTACTAAAGACATGAGTGAAAAAAAAAAGGTAAATACGTTAGATAAAAAATTTGTTTGTTATTGTAGGGAATAAAATTACCAATAAGTTATTGGTTGGCATGATAATTAACCTTATCCTCTAAAAAGAAAAATATCAATTTTCATCTTGAGAAAAGAGCACATATTTGGAAGAGGCACAAACCTTTGTGCCCCAAGCCTCTACAAGGAAACCCTTAATTAAATGGGAAATAAAATAAAAGAATAAGGGCCCACTTGGATAGGTGGTAAAATAAGTTACTTATTTTTATAAATAACTTATAAAAAATGATTTATAAAAAAAAAACTGACTTGTATTTAAATTGGGGTAGGAAAAGTAACATATTAGAGATAAAATAAGTTATTTGTATTTAAATTGGGAGTAAAAAATTATATGTTAGAAATAAAAGAAGTTAAATAAATCAATTTTTTCCGTTTATTTTTATAAACTCCTTATTTTCAAATAAATAACTTATTTGAAATGCTCCGCCCAAACCCTTCAAAATACGAAGCCACTTTTTCCTATTTGATCCTTGTAAAAGTTGTACTCAAACGCCTGTACCAAACAGGCTTTAAAGCTGCACTCCTCATTCCTATTTGATCCTTGTAAAAGGATAATTCCAAGTGAGAATTTACGAAGCACGTCTCTCATACTTGACCAAAGACACTTCAAACTTCAAAGTTAAAAAATTTGTACAATCCCAAAAAGGACAAGAAGTAACTTAAACCGAGTTCAGGACACGTATGATAATTGCACAAGCAGCCCAGGTGCCCAACAAACCGAGTTCAAGATCACTCCTTTTTGTTCCTTTGTCTCTCGCACGACAAAAAGGACAAAGCAGTTGCGCTTTAGAGATTGGCACGTGAGGTTAAAGTATACTCCCTCTCAACTTTAATATAAAATTTAATTGTTTTTTTTAAAAAAAATCAAAACACTAAATAAAGTGTCTAATTATAGCATATCTTATGTACTATAATACCCTTAATCCTTAATATAAGAGCCAGTTTACTTTTTTTTTAAGAGATTGAGGAAATAAATAAATTATTAAAGTAACTTATTCAATTCCACTAATCTCTCCAAAAGAAATTCAAAACGCTTTTATATTAAGGACGAGAGAGAATATATTAGTTTATAAGTCAAGCAAATTAGTTTTTTAAAAAATTAAATATAAATACTTAAAATGTAACTTATTTAGCTTCATTAAATTTTTAAATAAAGTCAAATAACTTTTATATTAAAGACTGATTGAATATTTACAAACAGAGTAATCGGTGTGCCATTGGCATAGAAGCTTTGAGGTGTGGACAACAAGAGTAAATCGTTATCTAGTCTACTCCCTTATAGAGGTTGTAGATGTTCTTCCCGGTGACTTAGATGGGATAGCTTTACCTTGTAATGCCATTTCCCTGGGTTTGTCCCTTTATCACAAAATAAAATAAAATGTTGGGTCTCAGGCACTTCCTAAATTAGAATATGCTTTCAGGTTCAAAAGAGCTCTTACAACATACAACTTTATTCTTTTTAGTAATAATATATGCATGCTTCAATTTCAAAATAAGCAATTAAGAATTGAGTAAACATCTATCAATCAATCTTTCATACAACATCATCACATGGCTCTTAAGTTTTATCCCTTTGTAAGTGGCACAATTTTAACTATCCCTTTTATTCTTGTTAATAGGAACTAAAGTATTTCTCATCCATTCATCAAACATTTTCTTTGGACCATATAATCTCATTAATAGCCTCGTCAGTTCCTAGAGAAAAGAGAAAATTGCACAAACAAATATGCCAACGATGCACTTTTGTGGCGAATGATCAACGGTGATGAAATACCAAAGAATGCAAAAGTGGTTAGTCCTGGCTGGACACACTGGAAACAAATTTTATTTTCATGGACTGCAACATTGATGAGTAGTTATCAAATATTCATAGCAGGCATACAAATCATCGAAGTTCAAATGGTTAGTCCTGGGAACACAGTGAAAACAAGTTTTATTTTCATTAAAGATAATTCAATCCATTCTTCAATTCAACTAGTTAGCAAGTGCCTTATTAGCACTAAAGCAAAAGTGGATAAACGTCATGAAGAGATGATATCATTAGTTCCACAAAATATGTGCTTGCCCAGTTTAATCTAATATAAAGGCATGAGGGATATGCAAGATGCCGTACACAACCAATTAAAGGGCACACAAATGAAAAGCAGTGTGAAATGTATTGATGCCAAACACTTCATGCAGGGAAATATCTAGCCCTTGTCTACAAGCAAGGTGACATAAACATATGCAAAGGATTAGATAACCAAGAGTCAAGAACATTAAATTATTCTCCGTTATAATGAGGTAAAAAAAATTGCCATCTAAACCCATACATATTCAGTATATATGCAAAGGAAACATCTTTCTTTTATAGTGAAACTAGAGCAAGAGAGAAATAAAGTACCATGTCTTCTCGAAGAAGAACTCTTTCACCTCTCCAGCTAAATGCGGCTGTCCCAGAACATGGCCTGACAAATAATCACACACATTAAATCAAAGCACTTATTAGCGTTCAGACTTCGAATTTCTTTTGTGGAGTAGCAGGGAGAAGGCACAAACGTTTTGTCAAAATAGAAGCAACAATAATCCCAAAAATCACAGCAGCACTGTTATGGAAGTTTATGTAGCCTTGGAAATTACCTTATAAGTATTCACACCATCATCAACTGCCCTTTTAAGGCCATTATAAGAAGGGAATTGTCACACCAAAAGCAGCAGATTAAAGACGAGGGAAACAAAAGAAGCAAGGAAAGACTCAAAGGAGGGAAAAAAGAACAGAAAAAGTTTCAGAAACTAAGCAACCTCTCTATCATACCCGGACAACTCCAATTTCTTCAATTGAAACAGAATCAACATATCCAAGATCATCTGGGTTTCTCTATGAAGCCAAAGAGCATACAGACCACAGCAACAGCACCAGTTGTTAGGCAAAATCTATGTAGTACAAACTTTGGACTGATTTTCAACACCATCAAAGAGAGACATAATATTTGCTGTTGGAGCCCGCGAGATACTGAAGAAATCACATCTCAAAATCATTTTATGTCTGCATTCTTTAAGAAAAGACAGTAGTATACAAATTTTCAGCAACACAAAGTGTAATCATTAATCAGTCAACAATTCAAAAACTGACTTTGTATCTCACATAGACAAGTTGTTTGCCTCAATTTGGGTCATTGGTTTGTGTTTTATAGTTTATTGTTAATTTGTTATGCTTTTAATCGTAAATTCATTGCAATAACCGTATCACACACCATCAAATGCAAAAATACATGAAAGATAAGTGAGACATGCCAGAACTGAGATTATTGACCACATATTGATCAAAAGACAACAGTACAGTTACTTTCCGTATAGTTATATCAATGAAAGCACAAACATCATCCAGATGGGAACAAGGGAACAATTAAATTCAACTAGAAAAGGCACAATGAAAATGAAAAATGACAAGGTTTGTACTTTATAGGTAAAAATTTATAGAAATGGAATTATCTCCAACAAATTCTCCAATCTACAAACTCTCTAACTTTTGCTTTTTTCCATTCTTTTTTTAGTCCCAACTCCCAACATCGTCATTTTTTGAAACCAATCCCGAACAACTGTACTATTGTGCAGACCCCCTCCTAAAAGCTTTACTACTTGGACACCATCTACATTAAAGTTTGCACGGTTTTTTTGGGCATACTTGGATGCATGTCTGAATTTTAATACAAATTCAGAACTATCTTTCTATCATTTATAAGCTAGTAAATTAGTTCATCGTATAGAAAGAGAAAATTAGCATGTATTTGCATATCTGCAACGAGCGAACATATAACATCCTTATGACCAAACTGTTACTACGGACACCAATAATCTCTGAAACTTTATCAACCAATTCATCCCCAACTTCCTCTTGTTAAGCCTTCCCGGCTAGAACCAAAATCTCGGCAGCTGGATGCTGAACTTCCAGTTCATTTACAATAGTAGCGGCGTCATTTCTGACAAAAAGCTTGTCCAAATGGTTAATCACCATCCTATTCATACATAAGAACGCTAGAAAAATCCATGAAAACCTTGAAACCAAATGGGATATAACAACTTTAGACGATTCCCATTGTAAATATGCTGTAAGGACAATTTCAGAAACCAACATGTGTTTTCAAATAGTTAAAAGTTAGTAAATGAAAGTAAAATCACCATTATGGATTAGTAGCAAGCGGCAGTCCAATAAAAGCAACTTATGTTTGCAAAGAATGTTAATTGGCTCTAGGCAGCGCATGGATTAGTCTTAAAAAAACATAGTCTGAAGATAACTATGACCGAAAAGAGAGTAACTGAAAAGGCATATAAAGAAATGGCGACTGAATCGGCCATCAGAATGACGAAACAAGAGTACTGCTGCTAACCATTGGGACCAAGAGAAGTCCGAGTGATAGTGAAAAACTGCCCGCGTGCATCGATTTTCTCAAGGCATTGACTAAAATCGCATAAGGCTGAATGTTAAGCCCCATTTTGGGCTTCCAGAGAGATAAGCACTCAATATCTGGTTCCTCAAGCAGCAGCAGCTAGCGGAGAGAATGAAGCAAACGGTATACTTCCGGCTTTGTCCCGAAACAGTCCACATCTCCCCTGTTAATATAGTTTTCTACAAATAACTGATTTTACAGAGAGTTTTGGAAAAAAAAATTTAACGTTAACTTGCTATTTACAATTTTTTTTAACGTTGATGCCATTATGTTGGTCGATGATATTTTATCTTTAATGCTAGTATTAGTTGGTGGTTGGTGTTGAATGTACTGATTGATATTGAGATAGTGATTAGTGATTGTTCATGTTATATGGAATACTATCTTCTAGCATCCATAATTTTTTTTGAAGAATTATATTGAGATTTTAAGTAAGGAAATTAATTCTTTAATAAGTCTCAACTAACTTTTAAGCTTGTCAATATAACTTCTTAACTTGTCAATAATAGCTCCTCACTTATTAATGGGGATCTCTCTTATATTAATTTTTTTATTTGAGATTTTAATGTAATTCTCCCTAATTTTTTTCACCGGAAACAATAAATTGGTAAAAAAAGGTGAAAATTTGAGATGATTTTGTAATTATAAGCTCTGCCTGTCCAGTTCAAACCTAGGCCAAAAAAGTTTTTGCAATTTGTTTGAGGATTTCAGTTGTTTGTGAGGAGATCAAGTGAATAGGACTTGTTAAATTTTTTTTGTCAATTTGCAAGTGTGAAGCTACTCATCAACAAGTCCAATGGGCATATAAACAACACAAATTAATAAGTTAAAGAGAAAATAGGATTAAAGGGTAATTTTATTTTAGAAGTTTTAATTGATGGACGATTTCGCCCTTTAAGATTTTTGGAGGGCAATTTTGCCTTGCAAGTATCTCAATAGGATAATTTTTGCATTGACCATTATTTCTATTATTATGATCGTTAATTAACTAAATATGTTGAGTTGACATTTCACACACAATTTACATTATTTTCGTTAAGATGCAAATTTGCTCCAAAAGTTTTAATTCTAACTTCAAAAAAAATAATAAGTAGATGACATATAGACTTCTAGGTAAATTTATACATCAATGAATAATAACATAGATAACATGTAGACTACAAACTGTCAACCAACGGTTACAGTTAACAAAAATAACGGCATGGACGAAATTGCTCCCTTTTAAAAAGTTTTGAGACAAAATCGCCTCTTGATAAAAACTTCCAGAGCAAAAGTGCCTCTTAGCCCAATAAAATGTATGATCATGAACATGTTCTATTTGCAAGTATCCAAATCTTCGTGAACAAGTGGATTAAACATGTAAATAACATAAATTGAATAGGTCCCATTTGCAAGTGTTATATTTCTTATGAATAAGTATAACACATTGATTTTTTTGTGGTCAGAGCTTCGGGCAACTGGTGGTGTCCGGACCAGCCTAGCTGTGTTTGGTGGCTGGTAGCTGAAACTCCAGCAACAATGATATGTTTTTAAGAAATAGTGGAGTAACGAGCATTGTTGTTGTTTTAAACCCATATAACTTGTTTTTATTCTGATACTTGGTATGTAGTGAAAATTTTGGAAGTGTTGAGATTCTCCCTTTTTTTAAAAAAAAAATAAAAGGTAATAACAATCATATAAGAATTATAATTATAATACATTCACACATATATTTCTTGAAGTGTGTTGTTGGCAAAAAAAAAATTAAAAATTCTGTAAGCATGTTGTTGTTATTCTTCTGCTTTGTTGTTCCATGCTATTGCAAAAAGGCCCACGCACACAGTAAAAAATGATGACTGATAGCAATCCATTTCTTTAGACATTTTTTTGTTTTTTTTAAAAAAAAGGACTAGGCGACTGGCAGACAGCCAGACACGAGTATAGGTCTAGAATCGGATCCCCTCCCGTGCAGGCACTCGGTGCACTTCCTCAGGGCCATGGGAAAATGAATCATTTGATTAATCCTATGGCCACACAAGACTGGGGCGGCAATTTTATATTCATATCACACCGCAAGTCCTGAATATTATAAGACATGGTTTTTTTTAGGGTCTGTTTGGTTTGAGGGGAGGGGAGGGTAGAGGCTCCCCTCCCCTAGGAATGGATACAAGTCAGGCCAGGCCAAGCTTGGCACTTAACAGGCCCGGCCTGATTCGGGACAAAGGGGCCTGAGGCCTGTTTCAGGCCTTGTGATCGGCCTAAGTCTAGCCTGAACACAGGCCTAGCCTGGCATGAGGCCTGATTGAATAATAGGCCTAAACATAAAACAGGCCACATAAAAAACAGGCCCAAATTAAATTACATAATTAAATAAAAAATACATCACAATCCAAAATACAAGATCATATCAATTTAAATTACCACAATTGGAACTAAATCTCAAATCATCAAATCTTCAAATATGACTTCTTCTTCATCTTGTTCCATAGAACAACAATCATATTGTTTTGGAAGGCCAAGTCTAGCAATCAACAAATATAGTGGAAGATTCAGGAAAAATTAACAAAAAAAAAAGGAAGAAACAATGTAGGATTGGCGTGTTCAATCTGAGTCATATGACCTATTTTTTCTTCATGAGATGCCTCATCTTAATATTCACTGGCTATTTTGGTTCTCTGTATTTCACGTACTTAGTCTCTGTCGTGGAAAAGCAACAATGTATGACCAGAAGCCCCGCAAGGAAGATGGAGGATTTCACCGTTGCTTTTTCTCGAATACGTCAACTTTATAATGAGAACAAAATAAAGATCATCGCACAACACAATTTCATATTCCCAACAAAGTATTCAAGCGATAAGCAAATATACAAACCAGATGCATTGTGAGCATTGAAGAAACAAAATACAAAGAAAAAACAATCAAACCAGGAAAAATAAACAAACCAGATGTAGAAAAAGCAAACAAGGAGCACTAAACAAATCATTCAACAATCAATAATCAAAACCCACACATAACCCAAAAATGAGTAGAAAATAAATGAAAAACGAGTAGAAAATCATTCAACAATCAATAATCAGAAGTCACACAATCAAGAGGACTTAAATAACACTAAAAATGATTAGAAAATTAAGGAAAAGATTCTAGAAATTCGACGAACTTACCCAGCATGTTCGATGAAGAGATGCGGCTCATCGGAGGAGAAGAGACAGGGGAGGATGACGGCGAGAATGATTCATTGAGAACTAAAGGAGAAGAGCAATAGCGTCACGGAGAGAAAGAAGAAGACGACTGGCGATAATGAAGAAGTGAATGGCCAACGCGAGAAGCTGAGATCTAAGTTCCAGAAGCTGAGATCTCAGTTCGAGAAGCCGAGTTCTAAGTTCGAGAAGCTGAGATCTGAGTTCGAGAAGCTGAGATATGAGTTCGAGAAGCCGAGTTCTGAGTTCGAGAAGCTGAGATATGAGTTCGAGAAGCTGAGATCTGAGTTTGAGAAGCCGAGATCTCAGTTTGAGAAGCTGAGATCTGAGTTCGAGAAGCCGAGATCTCAGTTCGAGAAGCTGAGATATGAGTCGTCATCTGAAGGGCGAGAAGTCGAGAACAAAAATTGAATCTAAATGGCGAAGTTGAGAATGAAGAACTGGAGCTTGAAGGGTTGAGCCAAGAACCGAGAAGGCGAGAGCAAGAAGGGATTATGGACTCGTCGCAAGAAGGGACTTAGGGACTTCTAGGCTATTCAAATGAGGAAGAGATGACCGAATGAATGAAGGACGAA
>JBAGKO010000010.1:6619007-6635689 GCA_037177275.1 Acacia concinna
TAAAATATATTATTATAGTAATTAAATAATGTGTGAATTAATTTGTATAACATATAAATAAAAATATAAGTTAATACATTAGGGGTAAAATGGTAAATTGTGATAATTTTTCACCTCCCCTCCCCTCCCTACCAATCAAACCAAACAAGGTATAATTCCTTTCTCCTCATCCATTCCCTCCCCTCCTTTCAAACCAAACAGGCCCTTAAGGAAGTTAAATAAATTCTATTGGGCAAAGAGGCACCCAGCAGCATAAAATTTATTCTAAGAGGTGTTTGGCACCATAAATCTTTTTTAGGGGAAAAAATGCACACAAAATTTTAAAAATAGGGCAAATCTATCAATCTGTTAACTCACCTTCTAACACCGTTAAATCACTGTTTATTGGGCTTACTATTTTGTCCACATGTATTCCACGTATGTCTATTCCTTCTTCTTCTCCCATGGATGAGCTCCACTAAAACTCTGCAAGTGAGATAGGTGGTTGTGAAAAGGAGGGATCATTTGTGGTGGAGAGGGAGGAGGCGTGCAAAGATCGACTGGGGCTGGGGAGACGCTGCGATGGGGGCGGTAGTGTTGAAGTTTCAAAGCGGAAAGGCTTGTGAGGAGGCAGCTGACATAGGAGATTTTTGGCGAGAGGGAAGAACTGAGGGAAATCTTCTCCCCAGGGTTCACATTCCTTTATCGGTCAAAATCATGAGCCTCTTCTCACCGAAATACTAGTAGATTTTACTGTTGAGGTAGGCGCCGTCGGCTTATCGGTGATGTTTGGCGTGGGAACTTGAAACGATTGGAGGAAGAAAACCAATGGTTGTGGGCCAGACATGGTGTAGATAAGTGAGGCAGCAAGAATGAAGATGCACAAGACACAATGACACTTCCAGCAATGGCATTGGTGGGTGGCAGCGCTGCTTCTTAGACTGAAGGGAAGGAGGTTTGAGCTGTCTTAGTTCATCCTCCTTAGCCAAAGGACTGTGATGAATGAATATTGGAAGGTCAGAAGAAAATAAAGGATTGGGTGTGGAAGGGAATCTATTGACATGCAAACAGAGATGTAGCCATGGTCAAATACACAGCTACGCCAATTTTTTCTGATGCACACAGTCTCTTTCTCTCTAACTTCGTTGGAAAACTTGCCTATTTTCCCCCTTTTTGTTTTACTTGCCACATCAGATTTCCTTCATGCCACATAATAATTTTTTCAGTCAAATTGTTTTCTTCTTCCCGTCAACGTTACAAGATTGGTAGATTTGCCCCTTTTTACAAGTTTGTGTATATTTTTGCCCCTAAAAAAAGTTTATGGCGCAGACGCCCCTTAGAAGAAAGTTTATAATGTTGGGTGTCCATTTGCCCAATTCTATTATATATTGTTTGTCATTTAATTATAATTAGTATCTATTTGAATTATCTTTTGATAATAACTTTTATACTTTACGAGGTAAGTATGTGAGATAAGTTTTGATTCAACTTGCGCAAACCTAAGTTTTATAGTTGAAAACAAATAGGCCCTTAGTTTATAAATTAAACAAGTTAATTTAAAAAAAATAATAAATATAAATATTTTAAAATAATTTATTTAATTTCCTTAAATTTTTTTTAAAGTCATTATATCTTATATTTAGGATCAAAATTGATAATATTTTTATTTATATTTAATAAAAAATTTAAATTGTAAACTCACTTTTTACAGTTTTATTTTTTTCCTTTCATTTAATTCTTATCCAAGGGGCTTTTAAAATTTAAATGCTCCGTATATGATTATGGTAATTTAAATTCAAGTTCAATTTTATTTATTTGAAATTTTTTTTTATATGAAAAGTAATAGGAAACTAACTAATCTAGACAAACTCGATCAGCTGCAAGCGCATCCTCCAATTTTTTTTTTAAAAAAGCAAGAATAATTACCCGCGCTAAATATAATTGTACCTCCCCCAATTTAGGTATTTTTTTTTCAAATTTAAGTTATCTTAAATATTTTTCATAGCGTGTAAATGTGATATTTGATCGTTAAAGAAGATATGAGTATTTTCTTAAATTTTTTTGTTGGCATTTTCGGTTGTAATTCCTGCCATGACTAAAAGATTGGACGGATGATTATGGGTGATAGCTTTCCTTTTTGGCGGCTATGCTACATTGCTGCTTTCATAATCAGAGTCAGTCCTTTCCACACACACACACAAACCAGAGTCAATCTTGTTTGATCAACATCTGAGTTCCTAATCTTTTTTTTTTTGGTCAAGATTAGGAACTCAGATGTTGATCAAACAAGATTGACTCTGGTTTGTGGGAAAAAAAAAAAGATTAGGAGGAAGCTAAGATGAATTAGTATTCATCTCTCTTTAATCTAATACATTTTTTTATGAACGAAGAAGGTAGATAAATTAGTACTGATTTTATCTTCTTTTTATACTAACTTAATTTATTTAATTTTATAAACTCATATATAATAAGGTATATGTTATAATTAATTAATTTATTTGGTTTCTTTAATCAATCTCTAAAAAAAAATGAAGGGCTAATGTGTTAAAATAGCCATGAAGTTTGTTCAGAAATGCAAAAATAGTTATACTTATGGGTGTAAAAGTAATGGTAAACTTTAGAAAAAGATGTAAATATGTCATGTTGTTCAAAATTGTTAAATCATTGTTCAAAACAGTGAAACTACTATTCAAAACCGTTAACTATAACATCTTACTATTTTCAGATCCCTAGATAAAGAATTTAGGGTGAGTAAAGAGCCAGAATCAGTAGAGAAAAAATTCTAAATATTCCAGAAGGCTCTTATAAAAATTTTAGAATTTTTTCTCTAAAAATTTTTTATCAGAATTTGGGAGTTATAGGTGGCAAAAAATTCTGAAATTTTTATAAGAGTGTGATAGAATATTTAGAATTTTTTGATCTACTAATTCTGGCCTTTTACTCACCCTGAATTCTTCATCCAGGGAGCTAAAAATATCAGGATATTATGGTTAACGGTTTTGAATAGTACTTTAATTCGGTTTGCACTTTTTTCTAAAGTTCAAAGTTACTTTTACACCTAAAAATAGTTTATGGTTATTTTTATATTTTTGAGCAATACTTTATGGCTATTTTCGCACCTTAATCCAAAAATCAACCATGTTTAAAATATTAAGGACTGAGGGAGTATTTGGTAAGGTTATTAAATTCGGACGGAATATTAAATCAATTTAAATACTTGGTCAGTAACTCACATCAGAATCAACCTAGGGTAAAACAGGTGAGGAATACGAAATTAAAAAATAATTTAAATTCTCATCATGATATCATATTATCTAAAGTCAATTCAATACCTTAAAAAACCAACGAAATAAAAATATATTTATCCAACATTTTTTACAATTTTTTTGACATATTGATATTACAGTATCAATTTACCATCTAACGTAATCAATAATTATTGAATATTTATTCTAGCAAAGATGATAGTGAAATATTCATACATACAATTATTTAATCATTAAACTAATAGTCATTAGTACCAAAATTATCACTGATTTCAGTTGAAATTGCCATCTACAATTTATACTCGATAAAAAAGTATTGTTTTTTAAATAAAATAAAAAGGCAACTAATTGGGTTGGTCGGAGGTTGCCCTAGGGTTGAGAGAGGGTCACCTCGAGTTGCTACAATGCCAATTTACAAACCTGCCCAAACCAGTTACATGGCTATGATGTCAGTTTTGGGATTGACTCAGCCGGTCCAACTTGGGTTTGATAGCCTTTGAAATATCAACGCTGTAGCGATGGTAAATTAAATTTCACTTCCTCTCAGATGTATTTTAAAAAAAGGATACAAGTATTTTACACTGCCTTGCATTTTTATATGCCAGACAGATAGTCATGACTAGTGAGTCTGATCCTAATATCTATTTAGGCTATGTTGTGTTTGGCTTGGGAGGGGAAGGAAGGGTTTGAGAGGGATTTTAGTTTACTCTGTTTAAATTGATGAAAACGAATGAGAAGGGAGATATTTTAGTTTTATAATTATTAAAATTAAATAAATATAATTATTTGCTTGCTTGATATATAAATATTATTATAATTATATACATTCTATTTAAAAATAATATAAACATATTAATCAATATAAAGTAAAACATTAGTCTCTTTCCCTAAATTTTTTCAATTTTGCAAGGGAGAGTTAAAAGGGGGAGAGAGGGGAGCAAAATTTTTATTATATAAATAGAGAGAGGGAAACAAAATCTCATAATTCTCTTCCCCTCCCCTCGTACCAAACAAAGACCCTTAGGGGTGAATATCATATCTTGTGTTATTCCCACTTTAATGGAAATTAATCTCTTAACAGTTCAAAATATTCATGTTCTCACATAAATTAAGAAAAAAGATATTCTGCAAAATAATTACAAATGCATTTATAGAACAACGAAGCACGCTTTTCCCCCACGTGTTATATCTGGTAAGGGTTAAGCACTGTACTTTTTTATGAATAATAAATGGTGTAAGCTTTTTTTTTTTAAAATAAAAATAAATAGTGTAGGTTGATATATACTGGCCATCGATTATCTGCATTAATAAAAATTTCAGGCGAAAAAAATATCTATTCATAGCTGAAAATAGGGAAAATTATTTTTAACGTAACTGAGTTTACTTACGCATTTTTAAATTTGTTAGTTATCGTTAAATTTATTTTGACCTGCCAATCACCTCATGAGTAGGGGTGGAAATAGGCCAAGCGGCCTGTGACCTGGCCTATTTGAATTTATTAATAGACTCAAGCTTGTTAGTAGGCTTATTTTATTTAAAAGGTTAGGCTCAAACTTGTGGACAGGCTTGTTAAACCTGTTAGGATGGCCTAGACCTATTATAAATATAAATTATAATAAAAAATATTTAAAAAATAAATAGTAAATATAACAGCTTACTTTTTATTTTTGTGATATAATTAGCATTATAAAATATTTATTGTATGATAAAGAGATTTTAACATATAATTAGATGCGTAATAAGAATTTTATTTAAATTATGATTTATAAGAGTCGAAGAAAATAGTATTTTTTTATATAAAAAAAATAGTATTAAAAATATATTATAAATAAAATAATTATAATAAAAAGTGAAAAGATAAAAAAGTAATAAAAGAAAATGTATTAAAAGATAAAAATAAAAGATATAAAAAAATATTGAATTTTGAAAAAAATAAAACAAAATGTAATTAAAAATAAATATTAAAAAAATAGACATGTTAACAGGCTTTTAAGTTAAGATAGATCTATTTATAGATCGGGCTCAGGCCTAAAAAATGGCCTTTAACAGGCCATATATTAGGCTCAAGCCTACTTATCATAAAACATGACATGACCTGTTCCCACCCCTACCCACATGTATTTAAAAATAATATTCAAAATTCACGTTGGTAATTGGTAAATTTAAAGCTATCATTTGATCAAAATCTGATTTGGAAAAAAATCAACAAAATGTGAATTTCCATTTTTTTGAGCATAGTGCGCATCCGGACTTAAATGTTGTATATTTATTCATACACGGATAAAAAAAATATGACACGTGCTAATAATAGGCTTTAATAGGTTAATGAAAACATCCGATTTCTTAACATAAATGGCTAAATACGGCATAAATTAAGTTCTTACAGTTTTTAAGATTTTAAAATAAAAATATTAATGGTTAAAAGTAAATGAAGAATTGAAGATTATCTAGATCTTCGGCACAATGTGCTCTTCCTGGTAATAAATAAATGGTCCTGTCCCAACACCGGGTAAAATACAAAAACACCACTAGTTAATAGTAGTAAATAATATCAATCTCAATAATAAAATAACAACAAATAAAAACAATAATAGAAAAACATAATATCCTTTTGGCTATCACAAAGCCACACTTCCATGTTCCGCATGAAAAATCAAAATCAATAGTGTGTGTGTGTATTATTTTTTTTTTATATTTTCCCCATGTCATTACACACGATCGATAGAAAACATAGTGGGAAGGGAAAGGATTACAAGGAGCCTCACCATTACCGCATTTCCCCTTGTCCTCGACATCGTTTCTACACCAAAAAGGCTCTAAACCATATCTCCACCTAATACTTCTAAGCTTTCGTCTCCCCAACCCTAAATTCCTCGATGCCTTCTCCAAAGCTTCACTGCCTGGAAAAATAAAAGCTTCTCTCTCGTAATGCGTTGATTGCCTGCGCCTTTCTGTTTTCTTCACTCAAATACAAGGATCCGACTCCGATCGTCCTCGGTTTGTTTTCTTTTCCACTCTCCGTCTTTGTTTGTTGCCTCCGATCCTTTTATTTTTTAGCTTACCGGATCGATCTGTCACTGTTTGTGGTCGATTTGTCCCAAAATAAAAAACATATTCATGGTCGGAATTTTTTTCCTCAAAATAAATATTTTTTCTGGTCAATCTGTGCCTGAGAGATTGTTGCTACACTTGAGCTAGTTTGATGGCCGGTTGTGAATTTTTTGAGTATTTTATTTATTTTAAAATTTTTCCAGACATCAACGATCGGGTTGAAGATTGTTCTTCTTTATCTGTTGCTGATTCATCTTTGATAGTGAAAATTCATTTTTATGTGCGTTGTTACTGCTGCTGTTTCAGATGAAATAATTGACCGAATTGGTAGTTCTGACATCATATCATCTATTATGTAGATGAATTCCCTTAGGCTAGTTATTTTTTATTTCTATTTTTACCCTTTCATTTTCTGCGAAATAGTTTGAACTGATGACCGTCAAAAGATAGTACATGCCGCATTTCAATGCAGCAAGGGACGGTTTCTTTATATGCTTTTAGGTACATTCTTTTTGTTGTTGGGCTGTGTAGTATGTTGTTTTACAGCAGCATCTTTTCCTGGTACCTAATGCTTTTTCAGCGTGCTAATTTCTTACATGTTGTCATCCAACTCAAACAAATGCTAGCTCCGTAGATATTTCCCTCGTTTCAGATGAGTAATCAATCTGGATATTAGAAAATTATTACAATTATTTTCGGATTTGCTGCTCTGATTCCTGTTAAGTTTTCTCATTGTATGCTCTGAACTTATTTGACTATTTACTTTAATTTTTTGTTCTCACTGCAGAGGTTTTCTGCTGTTTCTGGGGCGACTCAAGTGGGTTATGACTTGAATGGGGAGAGGATGCCAGAGTTGAGAAGTGGAGCTAGAAGATCGAAACGACTTGGCGATCTTCAACCTGCCCCACTACCTGTTGATCAAGGAGAGAATTGTGCACAACCTGCTCCAACTAGAGCCAGGAGGAGAGTTGCAGGTGGAAGAGGACGTGGTAATGCCACAGCTGTAGCAAAAGGACCTTCACCAGCGGTACCCACAAGGAGAACTGCAGCTGGACGAGGTCGGGGAGTAAG
Source organism: Acacia concinna (assembly GCA_037177275.1). Classification (NCBI taxonomy): domain Eukaryota; kingdom Viridiplantae; phylum Streptophyta; class Magnoliopsida; order Fabales; family Fabaceae; genus Acacia; species Acacia concinna. Next base: position 6,626,375 of record JBAGKO010000010.1, read on the forward strand.
ATTAATTAATCTTGACCCTGAACCTTGTGAGGTCCTTCCTGACCCCGTTGCACCAGGAGCCCCAGAACCCCGTGTTGAGCCGTTGGCCAACAATAAAATTGTGATGGAAGGTGGAAGTGCAGACAAGGTGGTTGGAGCTGAAGAGGAAGCTACCACGACCCCTATTCCTGAGAGGGTATCCCTTGATTGCATATGCTTATGTTAGTTGCAATAGTTCATTTGCTAATTAATGATGCATGAGTGCCATTTCTCGTCATAATAACTTGGACTTCGGTGGTCTATAATGAATTGATTATAGTTGTCATGTGTATGCTTTTCTTGTCAATATTCCCAGTTTCAAGAATTTTTTGAAGTGAATTAAGGTTTTAGATATTTCATGAATAATATTGTGCCATATTAGTGCATATGGAATTTATTTCAAACAGTATTGTGAGTAATGTTCTTAACATCCATTTAATCTAGATCTCCGTCTCTAATCTAAGATTGTTACTTTCTTGTTGATTCAGGTTCAAGTTGGTACTTCTCCTATGTATAAGATTGAAAGGAAATTGGGCAAAGGTGGTTTCGGTCAAGTGTATGTTGGCAGAAGGGTAAGTGGTGGCTCTGATAGGACAGGTCCTGATGCAATTGAGGTATGACTTTGAAGTTTTATATCTCTTTCAGTGTGTTGACTTAATGTTAGTTATGCGATATATGATACCACTGGTCTTTTCCTTATCTGAACTGTGTTTGCAGGTTGCACTGAAGTTTGAGCACAGAAATAGTAAAGGTTGCAATTATGGACCTCCTTATGAGTGGCAAGTCTACAAGTAAGTAATTTATGTTTTGTGTCTGAACAGGTTCATCAAGCTTAAATTGTTAGCTTTTATAGTTTTATTTTATAACTAGATCTTGGGCCCTGTGCATTGATTCTTTCTTCTGACTTCTTGGAATTTGTCAGCACTTTGAATGGGTGTTATGGCATTCCCTGGGTTCATTACAAGGGTCGACAAGGAGATTTCTATATTCTGGTGAGTTTTGATTTGAGATTGCTGTATCCTGACTTGCTTCATAGTGTCTAAATGAAAAATAATCATTTCAGGTCATGGACATGCTTGGACCCAGTCTTTGGGATGTATGGAATTCACTCGCGCAATCGTAAGATTTGGCCTGCCTGCTCTCTTTGCAATTTATACCACTTTGCTCAGTTCAGTTTCTTTACATTTTTCATGATGGATTCCTTATCTTCTGGACAGGATGTCGCCAAATATGGTTGCCTGCATTGCAGTGGAAGCAATATCAATTCTTGAGAAGCTCCACATGAAAGGGTAAATCCCATTATTATTATTATTCTCTCTGAGGCCTTATACTTCCCGTTATTTTGAATAGTTATGCTGATTGCTTTGCTGAAAAAAAAAATCATTTTATCGATCAAGGTTTGTGCATGGAGATGTAAAACCAGAAAATTTTTTACTCGGTCAACCTGGAACGGCTGATGAGAAAAAGCTATACCTTATCGATCTTGGGTTGGGTATGTTTTCCTTTCCAACAAATTCTGTTTCTACTTTTTATATTGTAATTGACTTGTGCTACTCTACCAATAGAAGGTTTTAGCTACTTGGAATTTTCTAATATATAGTTCCTTCCATGTGTTGTCTTCAGCTTCAAGATGGAAGGATGCATCATCTGGTCAGCATGTTGACTATGACCAGAGACCTGATATTTTTAGGTTTGTATACATGTCATTTGAGGTTTACATGTCTATTTTATTCTTTATATATTGATATTGATCATATGGCTTTTGTTCATAGGGGAACAATAAGGTATGCTAGTGTGCACGCACATTTAGGTAGGACAGGAAGCCGAAGGGACGATCTTGAGTCACTGGCCTACACGCTGATTTTTCTCATAAAAGGGAGGTTACCATGGCAGGGGTATCAGGTGCATTTTATATAAATTCTTACCACTTAATATTTTGATTCTACCAAGGCTTTGTTTTATAGAAATTCTTTTTCCCTTTGTACAGGGTGACAATAAAAGTTTTCTTGTATGTAAGAAGAAGATGTCCACTTCTCCAGAGTTAATGTGTTGCTTTTGTCCTGCCCCATTCAAACAATTCCTTGAAGCTGTTACTAACATGAGATTTGATGAGGAGCCCAATTATTCCAAGCTTATATCATTTTTTGATAGCTTGATTGAACCATGTGTACCATTGAGACCAATCAGAATTGATGGAGCTTTAAAGGTTGCAGTAACTCTTGTCTTCATTTTTTAATTTTGTTTTGATTGATTTTAGTGATGAGTTTTATATCTGAATGCTATTCCCTTCCTGGTTTATTTGCATGAATAGGTTGGACAAAAGCGTGGGAGGATGCTTGTCTCCCTGGAAGATGACGAGCAACCAAAGAAGAAAGTACGCATAGGTAGTCCTGCTACACAATGGATTTCAGTTTATAATGCACGCCGTCCCATGAAGCAGAGGTTTGTTAGACACTTCTCAATTTGGCATGTCATCAATAAAAAATTCTAATTATGACATTCAAGTATTATATTCATTTAAAAAGTTTGACAAATTAGTTACTTTTCACGTGGGTAGGTAGGAGATATTATTTAAGTTACACCTTAAAAAGTTTCTTCATAGGATATCATAAAGATTTATGGTTTTATTCTTAGTACACCTAATGTTTTTCCCCCTTTTTTCAATGTCAAAATAGTTTGAAGGGATAAACTATAGATGATTTGTGATGATTTTGAAAGTTGTTTTTGCGTCATGCTTGAAGATGGATTTATAAGATTTTGATCTCTCAATCTCACTTCTCTAGCATTGCATTTATGGTATGATATTGCTCATTGCTGATAATATAAAACATGTCAGTGATGCTTTGTCATCTCTAGTATGACTCTAGGTATTGTCTTAAAAGAATTGCATATTGACTTTCTAATTTTATGCATTAGCTGGTATTGATGGAGTCCCCTGGCTTGGCCTTAATGGGTGTTTCGTGGGTGTAGGTATCATTACAATGTTGCAGACGCAAGGCTTCGTCAGCATGTAGAGAAGGGTAATGAGGATGGGTTGTATATCAGCTCTGTGGCCTCCTCATCAAATCTATGGGCCCTAATCATGGATGCAGGAACAGGTTTTTCTTCCCAGGTGTATGAATTGTCACCCGTCTTCCTGCATAAGGTGGGTCCATGATGTATATGGTCAATCTTTTATGCAGTCACGTATGCGTATAGTATTATTGATATTAACTTGATGGTAATTTGATTTCTATCAGGACTGGATTATGGAACAGTGGGAGAAAAATTATTATATCAGTTCAATAGCTGGTGCAACTAATGGGAGTTCCTTGGTCGTCATGTCCAAAGGTTAACTATTTGTTCTAACTTTATATTCCGTCCTTTTATTATGGATGTACTTGCTATCTTCTGCCCGCCCTTATTTTTTATGCTTTTTTAATATGCTGTTTATTTGCAGAGTGCTTTAACCCACACCATAAATTTTTTTATTGTTGCTTGCATTTGACGTCATGCTTAATTTGTGTACATTCCCTGAACCCCTTCACGGTATTGCTTTGTTTTCTAGATTATGCTCTGCCAATTTATATTTATAATGGCCATTATTTACCTTAGAGACACACATGATAGGAATTGGTTAGAACACGCTGCTAGGTTTTGGTAATTTTTATGACCATTTTTTCACTTCACTTTAAATTCGTTTCTATAGTTTACAAAGCATAATCATTTTTCTACCTTACTCTCTAGCTTCTTCCTCTTTTTGGTGCTAATAGCCCATAAAATGGGCTTTTATTGTTCTTTATTAACAACTTTAAGGTCCCTGAACTTTGGGCCTGTCTCTCACTGTTGTTTGTGATAATAATCTGTGAGTAGTCTTCTCCGTTGAAAAGATTTAATGATTCAGTTAGAAAAGCTGACAAATCACAGCCGACTTTTTGAATGAATAAATTATCAGCAGGGTTTACCTCGTGAACTTTTGTACTTGGAAAAAGCCAGTGGCGTACAATGCTAAGTGTTGATTAATGCTTGAGTACTGAATCATCAACTAGTTGCCAATACCTTAGCTAGATGGAATTTTCTGGCATATTATTTATTTGTCCTCCATTCTTTAAGGTGTGGTGGGTGGGTTTGTTACCTGTGAATAGGTTTGTAATGGAAGTTAACCATAAAAATTGTTTCACCTCTTTGATTGGCTCAAATGATGAACTTTTGATCTTGTGGTATTCTTTCACTATAGGAACAACTTACACACAGCAATCCTACAAAGTGAGTGAATCATTTCCTTTCAAATGGATTAATAAGAAGTGGAAAGAAGGATTTCATGTTACCTCCATGACCACTGCTGGCAGTCGCTGGGGTGTTGTAATGTCCAGGAATGCTGGGTATTCTGATCAGGTATCTGTACTTTTTAATTTTGATTTGATCTTTTTAATGAATATTTTTTCCTGCCTTATTAAACCAGCCACTTTTTCTGTTATTTCCCATTACAACGATGCAAGGTTGTGGAGCTTGACTTTTTATATCCAAGTGAAGGAATACATCGGCGATGGGAAAGTGGCTACCGCATAACATCTATGGCTGCTACCGCTGATCAGGCAGCTTTCATACTGAGCATACCAAAACGCAAATTGCTGGATGAAACTCAAGAGACTCTGCGTACCTCTGCCTTCCCTAGCACCCATGTAAAGGTATTTAATTATTTCCCTTATATCCATTAGATGGTGGTTCGTTGTTTTAGTATTCCTGACAATGTGTCAGCAGGTATAAATCATGATTCTCCTCTGTTAACTATCTTAATTTAGGCTATTGTGAGTCATGAATAGCGTGTGGCTGCAAAATAATTGTTCCTGCCTGGAAAAAGTAGTTAGAAATAATAAAAAAGATTCTGGACCTGCAATAATTTTATATCATTGCGTTAACTTCCCTTTTTACTATATTAGTAATAGTAATAGCTGATGAGTTGGTTTTGCAGGAAAAATGGTCCAAGAATCTCTATATTGCATCAATTTGTTACGGGCGGACTGTGTGCTAGTTTCTGGGACATAAATTTGGTACATCGTTAGGAGGAAATCAAAATCAGAAAGGTGAGAAGGGCTTTAGAGAAACATTAAGATGGAATGGGTTGTTTTCTTTTGCCCTCAGTTATGGATGAAAGATCCCAGGCCTTCCTGATGAAATTTTCCTCATTAATTGATAAAGAACAAAAATGGAATGGGATATATAGCATATTTGATGCTCCCAACCAACCCGGGCCAATGGGAAAAGATCAGTTGAATGTATTCTCATGTAATAGAAAGGCTGGCTAATCGGCCGTGTTCCATGAATGTGCTTAAAACAATTTGCGATTTTGTATGTAATGATATATATATTCCTTTACCTTCTTTCATCTCCATATATATCGAATCTTGAATAGGTTGAGTGGGATTGCCTTGGGTTTCTCAAGCTCTTGCAACTTCCTTTTTTTCTCAAAGCATCTGGAGTACATGAAAAGTTGGAACTAGTCAAGGCTATAGGTGTCCTACGCACTGTTTTTAAATTCGGACTTGATCGGCTGGTCTAGTTCGGGAACTGTTGCCTTAACCAATCTGGTCTATGGGTCAACCGGTTAGATATTTTTTAAAAATAACTTTTTTTTAAAGAAATTTACGTTAATTCTGAAATATTTTCTCTATCACCGGTCTGACGAATTAATCTTTGACTAAGTATCCTAGTTAGTTTAGTGACCGGGGTCTTTCCTACATGATTGACGTGACACCTATTAAGTTTCACTTTAATATGTTAAATTAATGCCAATCAAAGGCTTTCAGATAATTAGTTAAATATACTTGTAGAAACCATATTTCATTGTTTTGTTTCGGTTTTTTTTGGCTTCATTTCAATGTTTTGACTAAATGAAGTTTATGAAGTCTATATCTGTGTATTTTTTTGGTTGCCGGAATCTGTATTCGTGTATCATTATTAATTGTTTTCGTACTTTTAATTTCATCATAACTTGACCTAGAGAATTGCGTACTGCGAGGAATTGGATATATTTGCTTGTCTTATAATTCAAGTGTGTTGCATGTTTTGCGAAGTTAGGGAAAGCCTTCCATATTCGTTGTATTTCATAATACTAGTAATAATGGGTTAAGCTCAAGAAAACAACCCATGTATAAATACAGGTGGATGTTACTGCAGTGCTCAAGTTTAACAGTAAACCACACCATAAGATGTTTAAAGAAAAATTTAACTTCTAAATGAAATGCTATACATGTATATATAGCTGATAAAAATGTGATATTTTCAATATTTTGTAGCCCTGTGTTTTTCCCAACTCCTATGTGAGGAACTTCTCAAGACTATAACAAAAGTCATAACTGATAAGAGTACTTTTTTCGTCCACTGTCAGTAAGCGCCCATTTTGTACCTCAACCATTGTCTGGGCTTTAAAATTGATCCAAGGGTATGCGTTTTTTTTTTTTTTTTTAACAAAACCCTAAACCCTTTACGCCACTAAGCCTTTCACTCTGTAACGCCCGGCACTGTTGTAGAGATCTTTTGATTGTTGAGGGATGAGACCCCCTAGGGGTGGCGGATTTAGAGGGGGTCGAGATGGCGGCCGCGGTGGCGGATTTAGAGGGGGCCGAGATGGCGGCCGCGGAAGAGGTGGCCGCGGCGGTCGTGGTGGAGGGGGCTTTCGTGATGAAGGCCCGCCCACCGAAGTAATAGGTTTGCTGCCTCGACCCTCTAGAAACTAGGATACGTTGTCAAATTCCGTGCTTGTCGTTGAAGAAAAAGTATCGTTGCCTGTTTTCGATTTTGGTTTTAGGAAACTGCACTGAAAAATAGTTAATTCCGTAAAAGAGAAAACAAAAGAGATAGGAAAATATTCGCTTGCTATTCAAATTCCCTTGCTTTAGAAGCAATTGAACACAACATCCCACGGGCGGTGTCCAACACGTTGTTTATGGATTCTTTGACATGTGCAGAGGTTTCAACATTTCTACATGCTTGTGAGGGAGATGCAGTTACAAAGCTTACAAATGAAAAAATTCCCATGTTTAATGCTCCTATATATCTGCAGAATATGACCCAGGTTGGGAAAGTTGATGAAATATTTGGCCCCATAAATGACGCTGTGAGTTGTCGTATTTTTTTTTGTCTATCTTTAGAAGTGAGATATGATTGATGAAATATTTCCAAGAAAAAAGAAGGGAGATATAATTTTTCGTATTCGATCGCGCTGTTGCAGCTTTTTTCAATTAAGATGATGGAAGGTATTGTGGCAACTTCTTATTCATCTGGCGACAAGTTTTATATTGATCCAAGGAAATTACTGCCTCTTGCTAGATTTCTCTCGCAACCCAAGTACGTTTCTCTTACATCTCATTGCTGAAATAACCTGCTTATTCATTGTGTAATTAGTGTGATCTCCCACAGTCCATAATTGTCGAATTTGTGATTCCTATCTCCTTGGCTATTTTATATTTTACCTTTGCTTGGGAGGCGGAGGCTTTTAAAATGGGATTGATGTCAAGTGCGATGCAGTCAAACTTTGGTGTTTGGAGTCCCGTGACATATATTTATGAAGTGTTTTTCTCTAAACTTTGGGAAGGAAAACCAGTAAATATAAACTTGATTCATATCTTATGGTATGATTCCATCATTAGTCTGCTCTGTTGGGAATGTGCGGGCTAGCTTGATCTTTCAGTTCTGGTGTTGGTTGCCCTACCCTGTACATCCCTGATTTTGTTTACCTTTATGAACTTGCTGGAATGCCATGTATGATCATCTATCCATGTGGATACAGTGTTGAACTGAAATGGGAGCTGCATGATCTTTGCTTATTGATCTAGATTTACTATTATAAACCTACTTGGCACTGTACTACTGTTTTTCTTTAATTTTTTACAGTACTCTTCCTTCTTTTCTTTGAGGCAATTCTGTATTTTACAATTGACTCCGTGAGTTGTGTGGCTTTATCCCACTATCAACCAGATTGTTTGCTTAAATTTTATCCTTGCACATGCCATACTGACATCGCTGGTTAATGTTCTGTGGTCATTGCCTCATTGGAATTCAATCAAATTAAACATGATTGGTTGGTTGCTGTTGTAGGGGGCAGCCCCAAGCCTCTAGAGGTGGTGGAGGCAGAGGTTTCCGTGGGGGTGGTGGCTTCCGAGGAAGGGGTGGGAGAGGTGGTCCTCCTAGAGGTGGTGGACGGGGTGGGGGTTTCAGGGGAAGGGGGAGATCATAAGAAACGTTGTGTAATGTTATGGTACTTAAATCATTGTGTTGACTGTTGAAGAGAAGAAAGGGGGCTCAACGAATGATTGGAGGCTGAAATGTTTCTCAAGTATTGACCAGATCCATAGCTTCCTCATGTATGTAAATTTGACTGATTCACTGATTTGAAGATAATTGAGATTTGTACTTGTCCAATGAATACTACTAGTAGTTATTGGATTATATATATATATATATATTTACACATTCCCTATTCAGAACCTGCAGCCAGAAGTTTGGAGCAGAAGGTGATATTCCCGATTTAGAGCCTGTTTGGCTGTGACTTATGAAAAGTAACTTATTTGGCTTATGTGGCTTTAGATAAGTAACTTATAAAAATAAGTAATTTATTAGAAGTCAATTGTGTTTGGATTGGAGGTAAAAAAAGTGATTTATTGGGAGTAAAAGAAGTTACTTGTGTTTGGATTGAGAGTAAAAAAAGTGACTTATGAGAGAGACAAAACAACTTCTTTTGAGAAGTCACTTTTTTTGACTTATCAAAAAAGTTACTTATTGATATAAGTTACTTTTTTCCAGAAGCCCATACCAAACACCAAAATTCAAAGAGAATTCTTTTTTTTTCTTGGAACTGTTGCCCACCGCTCCTTGCCGCCTGTCTCAAACAGGCCCTTAGAAGTTGCAGATGTTTTTCAATAAAATTAAAAATTAATATACTTCCTCCAGTTCTAATTAAAAGAAATAATTGACTTTTTTGAAGAATTATAAGAAGGTTAATTATATTATTTTAAAGTATTAAGATTTATCATTTTTTTTCAAACTATTTAGTTTGACTTATGAATTAATATATAATATAATAAAATGTGATATACGATATGATTAAATAAATTATTATTTTTTATTAATTTTTTTAATAAAATCTACTGGATCTTATAACTATATAATAATGACCGAAAAGAATATATAATTCACCAAGTCACACGCATGTCAGAAAAGCTTCCAGTTTAGGGCCCGTTTGGCTGTGACTTGTGAAAAGTAACTTATTTAGCCTATATAGCTTTTGATAAGTAACTTATTAGAAGTTAATTGTGTTTG
>JBAGKO010000010.1:6667568-6682740 GCA_037177275.1 Acacia concinna
GCCGTTGAAGCAAGAGAAGGTGATTAGGTTGAAAACTTGCCAAATTTGGTTGAGCATTAAATGTCTCTGACACATCCTTTCTTTATGAAGATTTTGAGCTCGTGTGATATCACAACCTATTCTAATGTATAAAGAAAGTCATTTGTGAAGTTTAGAAACAAGTGAGTATCAACAAAATAGTTGCTAGAGTGATTTAAAGAATTTACACTATGATGCTCTGTTTTCTGGACAACAAGATTTTTGAAATAATTTTAAGGTTTCATGGTACCTCGAGGTACCCTTTAGATATATGAAGAAGTCAACAATCTCGAGGTTTTTATTCAATAATTAACACATGGTGTTTGAAAAGAATATGTCCTCGAGGATTTAACAAAATGGTATTACCTTGAGGTTTGGAAATAACCTTGAGGATCAAGCATATCAATAGGAAACCTTGAGGTTTAAATCTTAACTCAAGGTTTGTATAAGGAAATTGTAGTTCAGATGAATGCTTGAACCTTGAGGTTTGTATCCAAACCTTGAGGTATTAGGAATTTGCAAAATGTTAGTCAAGGTATGTGTAAAGAGTTTAAGTTAGAAATAATTACCAACCTTGAGGTTAATGTCTAACCTGGAGGGTTATATGATATTGACCTAACAACAAGGTTTCTTGTTTTTCTCTTTTTGGCATCAACGGCAAGGTTTCAAAATGCAAAGGAAGGTTTCAAAGAAGCCTCACTGAGTTTCCAAGGTTTGATCAAACCTCAAAGGTATGCTCCATCCTCGAGGTTAGCCTTATACTATCAAGACAACAAGGGTTCTTCCAAACCTTGCTCTACATCAAGGTTTAGGGCAAACATTGCTCCACAGCAAGGTTTGGGGTAAACCTTACTATTATTGGTAATCCCCAAAACCTCGAGGTTTGGGTTACACTTTGCCCAACAGTAAGGTTTTGGCCAAATCTTTCTCCCACAACAAGGTTTTCCACAAACCTTATAGTAGTAGCGAGGGGCTCAAAACCTCGAGGTTTTAACCTAATCTCAAGGTTTGGGTTCAACCTTGCCAATTGCAAGGTTTTGAGCAAACCTTGCACCAACAACAAGGTTTGCTCAAAACCTTGCCGTTGAGCAGAGGAGACCGAAACCTCGAGGTTACTGACTAACCTCGAGGTTTGCAATCATTCCTTGCTCACAGTAAGGTTTAGGCAAAAACCTTGCTATTATGGAAAGGTTTTTTGTGACAATATTGTCAAACCTTAAAGGTTCCTTTAAATCTCAAGGTTTGACTGTAAACCTTCTGCAATCAAACTAACTTCAAATGTTTTAAAACCTTTTATCAAATTTACTCAAGTAATTTCCTTTTAGCTCAAAGCAATTTAGACACATTTTCAAATCATTCTAAGTTTAGTTATCATCAAAACTTATGATCTAACAAAAAGGCCAGGCCAAGGCTTTTTTTGGGCTTTATTTTATTAACAAACTAGGCCCAGGCTGGCTAATAGGCCTGTTAGGCCTATCAAGCGTCCTAGCCTGTTAAGTTGCTAAAAACAAATTGAAGGGGATTATGGTAATTACTCCTCCCTCTTCACACTTTTCATTCTTCATTCGATAAGAGGATGACTCACTAGTAGCACTAATTTACTAACCCTCCTCTTCTTTAGCTTCTTTAGCTGCATCCCTTCTCTATTGACTATTGGCTCCTCTCTCCGCCTTCTTCGTCCTCTCCACCCTCTTTATCTCTGTTAAACTTTTTGCAGGCTTGAAGATCTCTCTACCTCTTTCTGTTTCATCACAGATCACAGGCCACTACTCTTTTATCTCTTATAGTTGATGCAAATTAGAGCTCTCCTCTCTCCCCGTCTAAGATCTCTCTTTGCCTCTTTCTGTCAAAAGTCTGGATCATCACATACTCGCAAGCCACACCTCTCTTATCTCTATTGGCTGATGCTGATAGGAGATCTCCTCTCTGGCTCTCTCCCTAACTCATATCTTTCAATTGGCTGATGAAAATAAGAGCTCTCCTCTCTCTTTGACTCATATCTCTCCTCGCAAGACATCTGGTTTATTTTTGTTTACAGTTGAGTTTGATAATTTTCTAAAGTTAATTTTGAGACTTTGGTTTAGAGAAGATGTGACATTCTTTATGAATTAGTCAGTGTATAGTGTGTTTTTCTACCCTTATATTGCTCGTATGCTTTAGACCTATGTACGACTATATTCGCAAATAATGTTTCTTTAATTATAGGTGGAAACTCTCACTTTGGTGATGGCATCTTGGGAAAAGATTCTAGTAACACAAGCCAAAAACAAACAACATTTGTACGCAATTTGCTCCCTTGCCTTTAATGGACTAGCTATTGTTTTACAATTCAACTAGGTAGTTGTCTTTGTGTTACATACAATTTGAGGAATGAGTTGCATTGATCATAAATTGTAAATAGCGTGGATTGTTATAGCTTTTATTACATATTATTGCAAAAACTTTTGATAAGGTCTTTAATCGAGGCATGGACTTTTTTTCAAATTATTTGCATATGCCAAAGAAGTGATTTGTTACCCACAACTCATGAATTGGGTGATTGTGTGAAATGTAAAAGGTTGAAAACTTTGAAACATCAATATCTTCCTTAAATCATTTTTTATTAGACTTAAAATCTTTCTTCCTCGGTAGGCATAGCAGTAGATTAATGGCTTACTCAATAAAAAATATACTCATTTAGGAGAGCTAAGAAAGGTTCTAGGTGTCCCCTTGAGAAGTGCTTCAAAAGATCATTCCCTTGGTGTTCTACATCCAAAACCTATTACCCCATTAGCCTCAGGAGAGCTAAAGAGCTTCTATGAAAGCAGGAAAGATCCCTCCAAAAAGGCAAGGTGTGTGTTGTTTTCCATTTCATCTTACATTCCTCTAATATGTTCTTTCATGTTGATAATGTCTCTTAAATGCTTAGTCTTTTTGACATTTGCAAGCAATGATATTGGATAACAGTGCAATACGATTTAATTGTTGCTTTCTGCAATAGCAGTGTATGGTTTATATGTGGGTTGCTTAACATTTATTTTTTAGAGTATTTTCATTCTGGTTTCCTATTGTAAATTTAATTACTCTTGATCAGGGATAGAACAAAAATGTTGTGGGAGTTTATATATAAATTGGATAAATTTAGGAACATATCTATATCATATGTGTGGGTGTGTATCTACATTATCCTATTGTTAACTGTGGGAACACATCTATTATCTATGTTTATATAGTTTTAGCATTATCTCTCTGTGCAAAATGCTAAATCTCTATGATGAGATATTTGAGATCATTTTTACTAACCTCAACTCTTAAGTGAAGTAAAGCATTTGTGACGCATGCAACAACATTTAAAATTGCCTATGTGATTTTACCTAATTTTCCACTTATTGATTGTGTTCATTCATAATGCTCCTAGGCAAAAAGTAGGTCTGCTACTACTATGATGTTGCAAGATGGTAATCTGATTCAGACAACTTGGCGGGTGCTTAGTCTGAATGGAAGAGAAGGCTTGCAAATTGCTTGCAGGAGGTGAAGGGTCAGATCATAAAATAAAGAAGAAAAGGTATGAGCATTGAGGCAAAATGATTGAAGTAGTTTATGATTAATAAGTTCATTTTAGTGATACCATTTTCTTTATAAATGTTGCAAACCCATTATTACATTGCAATGTACAGCTTTGTAAGTTTTTTTTTCTTAATTGATTTAAAATAGTTGTCTCTTTTAACATTAAAAAAATAGTTGTTTTTTTTTTAAAATGCAAGCTTGTTAACATGCCTATGGTTGTCAAAACGCGAGTCAACTCGTCGAGTTTGACGAGTTGACATTTTTAGCTAATGAAATTGAGTTAACTCGCTTATAGAATTGTTCTATACATAAACTTGATCTAACTCGGTGAACTCGTCATTTTAGAACCAAGTCGAGCGAGTCAGAGATATGGGTTGTAAAAGTCAAAGATCTAGATAGTAAAAGACCAAAAATCTTTTAAACAAAAGCTAATACAAAGTTTAAAAGAAAAATACAATTATTGGGAAAAAAAAAGAAAAAAGAAAAACACATATTACTTGTATAACTTGCCCTATTTTAAGCTTGTAGACCTAGTGCCACTGCCCCATCGTCTTTTTCCTCAAGTGCGTAGCTTTCATTTTTCATTCTTTACTCAGCGCCTTTACTTATTCTTGCTAGTTTTTGAGAAGATAGAAAGAAAAGGAAGAACAGGACGAGAGAATGACGGTCAAAGAAGGGGAGAAAGAGAGAGAGAAATCTGAGGCAAATCGTGGTTTATCAATTTTGAAATTTGAGGGTGTATGTGTTGTATGTAAAATTTGTCTCGTGTGAGGATTTCTTCTTGTGATGTGTGAGACTACTATGTGGTTGTGTACCTTCACTTCACGTGATTGTATCTGTGCTCCACTGCTCCCTTCACGTGTCACAAAAATTGTTCTTTTTTATTTTTTTATATAATCACCCTCTTTTTATTTTTGTTATTTCTCCAAGTAATGGTACATTACCCCTTATGTTGTTGAGTTGCTCCATTCTTTTTTATTTTTTTAATTAAATGTAATATTGTTCAGGTGAAGTGACTTGTACGTGAGGTTAAAGTCAAAATCTTAAAGTGCTTGAGCATTAGGAAGCAAAGGGGCAAATCACTAAGGAGTAGGTGTAGGGTGTTGCACACTATTAGTAAAGTATTTTGTCATTTCCTTCACATTTTCATTGCTTTTGATTATGTACTTTTATTTTTATACTATTCTTATGAAGATTATGAGGAATAGGGAATTGATAAACTAAGATGATTTTTTTTTGGCTACTTAAGATAGATGTCTTCTTTGATTGCTTTCTTTTTTTTAATATGATAATATCTTTTGACTACTTATTAATTAGGTAATATATTAAATTGAAGATGTCTTCGAGTGTAAAGGAAATTACTGGAAAAAAGTTATTGTCGCAAGAAAAAACCATCCTGGTAATAGATCTGATATAGGGTGGAAACATGGGGGATGTTGATGGAAATGGCAAAAAGGTGAAATGTAACTATTGTGGAAAAAATGTTAATGGAGTTATTTATAGATTCAAAAATCATCTAGCATGCACAAAAATAGATGTTGAAGCTTGTGGCAATGTTCCTGAAGAAGTAAACACCACTATACAACAACTTGTTTATGATGCAAAATGTGCTTCATCTAAAAGAAAAAAAACAATGGATTGATATTGGTGAAGAAGATGATCAAGGTGCACAAGCACAAGTTGAGTCTCAAAATTTAGAGAAATGGTTGAAGAATTTCTTGAGAAATACAAAAGGTAATAGCAAAGGGGTTAGAAACACACAATCAACCATTAATCATGTGTATAAGAGAGACTTGAGGGAAGAGGCTAGTCAACAAGTAGCTCGATTTTTTTTATACAAGTGCCATACCTTTTAATTGTATAAAAAAATCCTGAATTTATAAAGATGTGTGAAGTTATAGGAAGATTTGGTCAATGACTTAAGCCTCCTTCTTATCATGAGATCAGGGAAAAATATTTAAACTTAAAACTTAAAAACACACAGGCCTTGCTTGAGAACTTTAAGAGTGAATAGACAACAATTGGTTGTTCCATAATGTATGATGGGGTGGACTGATAGAAAAAGGCGTTCAATTTGCAATTTTCTCGTGAATATCCCCAAAGGGACAATATTTTTGTATTCATTAGATACTTCTGAAATTTCTAAGATGACTGATATAGTATTTGAAATGCTTCATGAAGTTGTGGAAAAAGTGGGAGAAAAAAATGTGGTGCAAATAATAACTGACAATGTTGCGAATTATAAAGCATATAGGCAAAAATTAATAGAGAAAAGGAAACATTTGTATTGGACTCCATGTGCAGCCCATTGTATTAAATTAATGTTAGAGGGCTTTAAGAGAGAGAAAATTATTGCATAAAGAAACTATTAGCAAGGGTAGAAGAATCACAATATATATTTATACAAGATCAATGCTCATTAGCCTGTTGAGAAAATACACGAATGGAAAAGATTTAATTAGGCCTGCTGCAACTCGATTTGCCACTTCATATTTGACTTTGTCATGTCTTAATGAGCATAGAATGGTGAATTTGTTTAATTCCCAAGATTGGAAAGATAGCAAATTTTCATCTACCAAAGATGGGGGAAAAGTAGCAAAAAGTGTTGTGGACAATAATTTGTGGAAGAATATTGTAACATGCCTTAAAGCTATTGCTCCTCTTGTTAAAGTTCTTTGCTTAGTGGATTCAGAAGAGAAGCCAGCTATGGGATTCATATATAAAGCCATGGAAAGTGCCAATGAAAAGATCAAACAAATTTTAATAGTGTTAAAAAAGGCAACTATTAATTTAAATTTTTGTATTTAATTTTATTATACAAGTTTTATGTTTTTTTTTATAATTTGATTATTTATTTTTGGTGGAATGATTTTTTTCTCATTGACTGTGGTTTTGACAGTTATGAGCCTATATGGAATATAATTCACGAAAGGTGGGAAGCTCAACTACATTAGCCTTTACATGCAACATCATAGTACCTCAATCCCCATTTCCATTATGACACTAATTTTCAGCCTCATTATATGATTAAGCAATGTTTATATGATTGTTTATCAAGGATGGTTGCGGATCAAGATGAGCTTAAAAAAATTGAGCATCAATTGAATGACTTTCATAATGCAAGATATATGTTTGGGCGTGAAACTGCACAAGCATTAAGAAAAAAATTGCCTCCAACAGAATGGTGGGATTCTCATGGAGGTAGAAGCCCATAACTTAAAAGGATTGCAATTCGTGTTCTTAGCTTATGCTGTAGCTCTTCTAGTTATGAACGTAATTGGAGTGCTTTTGAGATGGTAAAATTTTCACCTTTTTCTTAAAAAAAAATTCAATGTAACTATGCTTGAATGTTAGAATAATAATGAAGTTTTCGTTTTCTTAAGTTCCTCAAATTCATACGAAAAAAAATAAAAAAGAAATCGTCTCCATCAAAAGAAGATGAATGATTTAGCATTTGTCATGTGCAATTTGAAACTCACAAGGAAGCCAAATAGTAGAGCTTTCAATTATGATTTTGATGATATCTATTATGATGATGAATGGATTATTGAAGGAAGGATAGATGGAGGCAAATCAAGCAATGTGGAGGAAGAGGATGATGAGGTTCTTCAACCTCATGAAATTAATGAGAATATGACTGATCTATTATTTGCTGTTGACCTGAATGTTGATTTTAACCTTGACGACATTAGGGAAAATTATGATGATAATGATGATGTGGGTGATGCAAATGGAGATTATAATATTGAAGGTGAAGAATTCAAAGACAATGGAGATGACGATAACCCAATATTTGATGATCTTTGTTGAATTTTTAATTATTTTTATTTCATTATGTGTAACATCCCAGAATTTTTATAGGCCGAAAAAAGGAATTTTAGGCTAAAATAGTGTTTTCGGGGTAGATCGAGTGTCATACCCTGATATTTTTTGAGGCGGAGAATGAGGCCAAGGAGAGGGAGTTAAAGGAAAAAGAAATTAAGAAATAAGCAAGGAAAACAAAAGGGTAAGATTGCAGAATTAATGTCATTGATAGTAAGGAATGAATGTCAACGGAGATGGATTATCTGAGTTCTTCTAAGTCTAATAAACATTTACGTGACCTAAAATTTGAAACTCCATTAGTGATGACAATGGTCGCCATAGTGCCGAAAAACTTGCCGCCGACGTATGGACCTCACATGCTTGTCAAACATCCAATTTGGAGGAATTATGGTAATACTGGGGTGCTAGAGTCCAAAAGGAGGCTAGATTAGAGAGAACTAAATATGTAAATAATAATTTCAAGAATTTGTGAGAGATACGAGAAGTTAATGATGATAGAAAAGGAAATTTATTAATCAAGGAAATCCCATAATTTTGGGAAATAGAGCCAATTAATCATCTGGAGGTAATGAGGAGAGGGCGAGTCAATGTTAGGCTATTTCAATGAGAAAAATAAGGGATTTTATAATAATAAAAAGCAGCATTTTGGCAAAGATGTTGAGGATCTACAAAAAATGAGTAATGTAAAAACTAGAATTTTCTTCTCTCAAGATGTTAATCATACCCAAGTCCATCAGCTAAGTGAGCTTTTGGGATTTACTCCAACTGACTTAGGAAAATATTTGGGGGTCCCTTATATCATCAAAGAGTTACTAAGGCTACATATCAATATGTTATAGATAAGGTAAAAGTGAGACTCAACAATTGGAATGCGAATCATTTGGCATTGGCAGATAGACATACTTTGGCATCCTCAGTCATCAATGTTATATCTATTTACCCTATGCAAACTGCAATTCTTCCGGCCACGATATGTGAAGATGTTGAAAGTAGAACAAGGAGCTTATTGTGAGGCTCTATAGGGAAAAGAAGAAAACTCATCTTGTAGCTTGGGACGTAATCTGTAAAGAGAAAAGAAAATGTGGGCTAGGGTTGCGTCATATGAAAATAAAAAATCAAGCATTATATTTAAAGGGTGGTTGGGGCCTTATAAAAAGAAATATAAGCTTTGGGCTAAGATGATTAGAAGTAAGTATAAATATGGTGTTGATCTTATGTCTCAGATCAACAAATCAAGACCTGGATCCAGATTTTGGAATGGTATATAAAACAACTGGAATATATTGGATAAAGGCATTGAGAAGATTACACATGAGGATGGGCGAGATGAAGTAAAATGGAAACTTGAGCATCATGGGTGTTATTACGTGAAATCAGCATACAAATTGATCCATAATGATAACTCTCCTCCTTCTTCAATTTGGAATAAGGTGTGGAAATTAAAAGTTCAGCAACGATGTAAGACCTGTTTATGGGTCATGTTGCATAATAAGTTATTAACAAATGCATTAAGAGTACAACATGGAATGACACAAAATACTACTTGTTTAGTATGTGGAGAGGGTGTGGAACACTTATTACATGTTTTAAAGAATTGTCTAAAAACTAAAAGTTTATGAAAGAGCATAATTCATGGCAATTACAGGGTAAAGTTCTTTAATACAATTTATGGGAATGGTGTGCTTTAAATTTGTCTAAACCAGTTGGTTCTGTGGAGGACATTAAATGAGCAGAATTTTTTTCCATGTCGTGCTGGTTGCTATGGAAATTTAGAAATGAAAATATTTTTTAAGGGCTTAATGCAGATCTTAGCTCTTTGAAGATCCATGTAGCCGCCATAATTGATTCCATACGAAGAAACAATAAGCGGTGTCATAATGTGAACTTACAAGAGAGTTATGAAATGCCTAAAGCTCACTCAACAACAATCCCCAAAAGTTATTATAAACTTTCTGTGGATGGTGCATTCTCGGAACTTCTCTGCTCGGCAGCTTTTGGAGGAGGCATATAGGACCCACAAGGTGACTTCTATGGGGATTCATGATGAGAATTTAGCAAGAGGGATCTTTTAAGTACTGAGCTATGGGCATGCTTAACTGGTTTAAAGCAAGCTTGAGATATAGGTATAAAAAAGGTGGTTCTACTTACAGACTGTCTTAATGTTTGAGACTATGTTGAGAAGGATGTATCAAGTTACACATGCAACAAAGCTTCGTGTTGAAGATTCGAAGCTTATTGGAGCGTAGTTGGCAGGTAGAGATTCGTCACATCCCAAGGAACCTAAACTTAGTTACAGATAACCTTGTAAAAAGAGCACTCAATATGGAGCTTAGATTCTACTTGGTAGATAGGCTTAACACTGACTTGGTTCACGTGGAACCTAGTTAGCAATAACATTTTTGTTTTTGTTTGTTTCTTAGCTTTCATCATGTATCAAAAATAAAGAATTTCCAACCATGTGATGCTAGTTATAAGAGGAGAGCTAGTAAGAAATAAAGAACACATCTAACGTAACAGGTAACAAGTGCATGTTTAAATCCAAATTCAATCAACCCTAAATGGATCTAAAAAGCAAAATTTCTTACTAAAGAGTGCTCTCTCGTCCTATTTATAAAGTATATGGAGTTTTTTTTTTGTTTATAAGTCATTACTCCCATGTGCCTATATATAATGCATTTCAACTAAATTGTGAGATTTTAAAAAATAATTAAAATTAGTTAAAAATAATATATATGTACGAAATATAACTTTTTTAAGAATGCTCCTATTTATTAATTAGTAAGAGAGAAAGGGTAATAATAATAAAAGAGAGAAAGGGAGTGTATGATAAATAAATTATGTGAGGTAACGAGAGCAAAATGAATAAAAATTCATTTATTATTTAAACAAAGTTAAAGGAGATATTATAAAAAGGGGCAAATCAATTAAAAAAAAGACCTTATATATAGAGACATAAGGAGTATATTAAAATTATTTGCATAAATTTACAATTTTATTTTTAATTTTATTATTGTGTAGACTTCATTCCTATAATGCACAGAGATTAAATAGAAGTAGAATAAAAAAGTTATTGAATTTTATTACGCGAACAAAAAGAAAAGCCCAAGGATGAAGCTTTTTTTCTGCTCAGTTAGATATAAATATGTAAAAAAAAGCAACAACATCCATGGTGCGAAACTGCGAGGGCACTATTCTGCTTCTGCGGCAGACACAGGTTCCGACTATGGAACCTAATTACTATTTCATACTAGTAATCCAATTCCACTGTACTATCTAAAAGATGAAGTCATCTATGCTCATATTTAACGAGCTGAAAGGTGACTCATTCTAGCCTCTACAGAAGCTGATTCAGTTCAAACGAGGCTCATATTAACCTGAAGCTTTTATTTTCAATCATTCGAGGAGGCAACTTCCCCTATTTGCTTCGCACACTTCTATTTGCGTTCCATTATTTACTCTTTTAGCAGTTCTTCAATTTCCTTCTTTACAAAAGGCATTTCTCAACTTCAATTTTCCTGCCAAGTGCTAAACAATTCAACATTTTTGCAATCCCCGTCTTTCTCTCTTTCTTGCTTACTGCTGCTTGAACTCCCAAAAACCTTTGTTGGCGACCCCAACTATTTTTGGGCCCAAAGTGCAATCCCTATTACTTGTACTTGCAAGGTCCACCCCCACAGCCCACACTCCACAAAAACAAAAACCGTGTTAGTTGCAAGAGCATTTCTTAAAGAAACCGGGTCCCAATTATTGGGCTTTAGTTGTTCATTTCAATGGTCAATCAACAATCCAGGCCTACAAACAAGTGCCTTCCCTTGAGTATATTGTTTTCTCACTGGAGGATGAGTAATACTCCTTCTATTCTCATTTATAATATTATTTTAGAGAATCTTAAAAAAAATTTAAAAAAGTTAATTACATTTATTTTATATTGTGTTTTGTTACATTATATAGTAATCCATAAGTTAAACAATATAATTTTAAAAAAAAACGATAAATTTTAATATCTTAAAATATATAATGATCTCTTTTAGAATTTTCTAAAAAATCTTATAAATAAAAACGGAGCGAATAGTTATTTAGTATTTCAGACATCAAGTTTTACAATGATGGAAATCAGAAAACCCTTCCCCTACCTAAGCAATTATTTGTCAGATTAGTGTAACAAGACTCCCACGGGCCACGGGGATTCTAACTACAAATTTCATAACAAGGATCAAGTCCGCAAATCAAGGGAGCGCAATCAGCAAAATTATTAACGTCCTTAGAGGGTGGGCAAAATATAAAGAAAAGATTCCATGGGGCATTGAATCTTAAATAATTGATACCCCACGTGTCACAAAATGACCGGCTCCTAAATGACACGGTATTCGCCCTCCCACATGGTCCCTGTCCCTGTCCCTGTCCCTGACAATGGCTCTCTCCATTTCTGCGATTGTAGGGTCATGCACGTCGCCAGTTTTGACGATGTAACAGCAATGAACAGCAGCGTGTGCCATTTGTGCTCCCCCTCCCTTAGGGTGATGGAACACTTTTTTTTCTCACGGTACGTACTTTGAATCCTATTAATTTAGGTCGTTCAACCTTCAATCAATCGTTTTCTTTCCCTCTCCCAGTTTTGTCACTGTTCTCGTCTCATAAATATCTTGAGAGCTATGGGGACTGGGGAAGGTATCTCTTCACTCCGCGCTTTGGATTCAATTCATCCGTCCCAATAGACGTAAGACGATACAATAAGAAACTATTCCACATCAACCTATTTGTCTCACTCTAATCTTTCTTCAAGAGGCAAAACATGTTTGGAAATAATAACACTAAAATTCATTCCTACTTCCCCTCAATTACTTAGCAATGCGCATGGTGGGATAGGTTCATAATATTTTAAAAACAGAAACAAAACCAACAAGTTTATGAAACATTGTTATTTCTTGTAACTTCTCTTGTTGGGCTTGAGTCAAGAAAACAAAAAACAAAAATAAAAAGGCGTTCTTGTTACACCACGTGGCATTACTCTCAATCAAATCATACACCACACGTTTTTTAAACATCAGTAATTTCACCGACATTATTTTAAAAATAGATTTCTTTTTTTTTTCCCTGCCAATACTCTGGAAGGTGGCAACTTACAAATGTCAGATACCCAATCAGCAATTGTCATCAGCTAATTGGAAATATAGACTGGATAACAAGCTAAATTATGATCCATTCACAGCACACAGATCTACATGAAAGGACTGCAGACAGTAGGGATATAAGAATTGCGTCTCATGTAATATTGTGTACAAGACTATATAACAGTAATACCAGGGTGTATAGGATTTCATATTTTAAAGTTCTTGATTGACAAACGCTTCAAAGACCATCGTGATAGCCACCATAGGTTATGTGAGCTCTGCTCAGAGGAACACCTGTTGCTGCAGAAATTGCCTCGTTCATTTTGTTTGCCTGCTGCATTACCTGCTTAATCCTCTGCAATCATTCAAACGTTTGGATCAAATTCAAATCACATTCCATTTTCTACACAGAATTATGGTATGCAAAAACACAGATATAGCGAAGCCGAAAAGGGTTGATAAATTTTAGGGACCTGGTCATCGGTATAGATCTGGAAACGAATCTTGTGCTTGTGGTGGAGTTTGTTCCTTTGTTGGCTGCCAAAGAGCAAGATGCAGACTGTGGCAGCAGCAACACCAAACGAACATATAGCTCCAATCCCTGTGCAGCTCCACTTCCATAAATTGAACCCGTCGTCGTTGTGTTCCCAAGTGGAGTCCTGATCTTCGTGGGCGACTGTTTCTTTCTCAATTTTGAGTCGGGGAGAGATCATTATTTCCATGGCTTCTCCTTCGTCATCGAATTTCATGGTATCAATCGGAGGCAACATGCCTCTGCTACCGGACTTGGGCGAGTCCATTTTCATGTCGACAAATTCATTTTCCTTCATCTTGAAGAAAACCTGCGAGACCGAGTCCTGATCAGCTTCCGGGCCTCCAATCTGGGAACCTCTGTTTTTCTGAATCGAAATCGATGGGACTTCGATAGGATTCTTAGTGAACATTTCCTTCACCGTCTCATCAGTTGAAGGCCTGGGTTCCAATGGAATTGGGATTGGAACAGGAACAAGATGATTTGGCTGCCTCGAATTCCTGGGGGGTTCGATGCTTTTCAGAGATGTGGGCGAAGGGCAAATGAAGTAATCAGCATCGAAAACGCTAATTGAATCGGAATAATGTTTCCCCAAGAAAACCTTCTTCTGATTCTGACCATCTTCACTCAAATCAATGAAGCCATCATCAGAGAGGAAATCCCACTCATCGAGATTCAAATCCATGACGGGGAGGATTTTTAGAGGTGGAAGGGTGAGGAAGAGGGTGAAGGCCGATTTATAGAGAAGAAGGGAGGAATTAGGAACGAAAGGGTTTGAATGATTGAGTCGGAGAAGGTGGCTGTCATGGAGTTATGCGTGGAATTTCATATAGCGATCAAAGAGGAGGCCACCAGCGTTTAGGGTGTCATGTAGCTCCTGGAGAGAAAACTCAAAGTAGCAAGCCACCAGCGTTTTACAGTGTCTGAGTGCTTATCCATCACGAAAAGGACAATTTTGAGAATTGTCTACGTGGCCCACCTTCGCCATTAGCCTCTAAGCTAGGATTCTCCAGCTTCTTACAAAAGTATATTAATTTTTAAAATAAAATACTCTACCATTCTTTATATTTTATCTTTTTTCTATACTTTAAAATTTAAGAAAAGGGTCGGATTCACCCATGTTTCATGACTTTAATTAAACCAAATAGGAATTATCTCTGAAAGAGGTTGTATGGGGATGCCTCCCCAACAGCGTGACTAACGCAGGGATTAAACCCTCACCCTCTATGAGACTTTACGATCTCTTTACCAGTTGAACCTATAAAGAGTTTTTTATATTCTATCTTAACTATACATACATCCCTTTCCATTTTAAAAAATATACTTAAAAGTCTAAACCTTTAACTATGATTTTATTTTTAATTAAGATTTATACAAAAATAAATTTTATTTACTAGTTTACCCTTCATTATTAATAATTCCTTAATTTTGGTCAAAATTGTTTAAGTAATTTAAGAGTTTTCTCCTTTTTCCTTTTAATTTATTTCTTATTTTACAAAGAGTTATTTGTTATATTTTTCTATATTGATATAAATACTTAATTAACTTATAAAAATGTAATTATAAATATGATTGATTCTTGGGAAAATTGAGTTTTAGTCCCAACTAAGAGATTATACGATAAAATGGTCATGTGAGATCACATAATTGCAAAAAAGTCCCGTGTAACTTTTCTGTAATTAATTGCCTTAATAAAATAATATTTCTCTCTCTCAATTGCCTTAATAAAATAATATTTCTCTCTCTCCCCTTTAACATGACAATTGACGTGCATCAATCAACTCTCTCTCTCCTCTCTACCCCTCTCCCCCATTGACAACTTCATCTGGCCCTATTGACAACTTCGGCTGTTTCCATTAACAACTTCGAATGACCCTATTGACAACTATAGCGCACTCTCTTTCTCCCCCCATTAACAACTTCATGTGGCCCGATTGATAACTATGGGTGTTTCTATTGACAACTCAGAGTATTTCCATTAACAACTATACTTGACAACTATAACATTGAGTTGTCAATGGAAACACCATGAATTGTTAATAGAAACACCTGAAGTTGTCAATGGGGGGAGAAAGAGAGAGAGTGTGTGTGTGTGTTATAGTTGTCAATAGGGCCACCCGAAGTTGTCAATGGAAATAAT
>JBAGKO010000010.1:6682840-6695133 GCA_037177275.1 Acacia concinna
CTCGACTCTCTCTCTCCTCTCTCTATTGACAACTTCATCTAGCCCTATTGACAACTTCATCTATTTCTATTGACAATTTCGAATGGCCATATTGACAACTTTGGGTGGCCCTATTGATAACTATAACGCACTCTCTCTCCCCCCATTGACAACTTCATGTGGCCCGATTGACAACTCACGGTGTTTCCATTGACAACTCAATGTTATAGTTGTCAGGTATAGTTGTCAATAGAAACACCATGAGTTGTCAATGAAAACACCCGAAGTTGTCAATCGGGCCACCGGAAGTTGTCAATGGAGGGAGAGAGAGTGCGCTATAGTTGTCAATAGGGCCACCCGAAGTTGTCAATGGAGCCACCCGAAGTTGTCAATGGAGCCAGATGAAGTTGTCAATGGGGGGAGAGAGAAAGTGCGCTATAGTTGTCAATAGAGCCACCCGAAATTGTCAATGGAAACAGACGAAGTTGTTAATAGAGTCAGATGAAGTTGTTAATGGGGGAGAGAGAGGAGAGAGGGAGTTGACTGACGCGCGTCAGTTGTCATGTCAGAGGGGAGAGAGAAATATTATTTTATTAAGGCAATTAATTACAGAAAAGTCCCACAAGACTTTTTTGCAATTACGCGATTTCACGAGACCATTTTATCGTAAATTCTGTTGGTTGGGACCAAAACGCAATTTTCCCTTGATTCTTTTAATATACGCAGCTTAAATAAACATATGCCAGAATATATTTAGACAATTAAAGTTTTAAATTAATATAATTTATATAATAGGGAAAATTGTGTTTTGGTCCTAACCAATAGCATATACAACAAAACAGTCCTGTAAAATCGCGTAATATAAGTTACAATTAATTTCTTAATAAAATAATAATCTCTCTCTCCCCCTCTGCTAACATGACAGACGCGTCAATCAGCTTCTCTCTCTCTCCCCCTCCCCCTCTCCCCCCATTGACAACTAAGTGTGTTTCCATTAATAACTTAGCATGTTTCCATTGACAACTCAATATGCTACCATTAACAACCATAGCTCACTCTCTCTCTTCCCTCCAAATTAACAACTTCATGTGCTCTATTGACAACTCAGCATGTTTCCATTGACAATTCAAGGTGCTACCCTTAACAACTCAATGTTATAGTTATGGGTTATAGTTGTCAATAGAAACACGCTGAATTGTCAATGGAAACACGCTGAGTTGTCAATAGAAACACCTTAAGTTATCAATTGGGGGGAGGGAGTGAGAGAAAGGGGGACGGAGACTGACTGACGCGTCAATCAAACTCTTTCTCTCTCCCCCTCTCCCCCATTGACAACTCAGTGTGTTTCTATTAATAACTTAATGCGCTACCATTGACAACTATAGTTTACTCTCTCTCTCTCTCTCCCCCCATTGACAACTTTATGTGCCCTATTGACAACTCAACGTGTTTCCATTAACAACTCAGGGTGCTACCATTGACAACTCAATGTTATAGTTGTCAATGGAAACACCCTAAGTTTGTCAATGGGAGGGGGGAGAGTCCGACTGATGCGTCAATCAGAGGAGAGAAAGAGAGAGAGAGAATGGTTTTTTATTAAGAAATTAATGTCAAAAAAGTCCCACAAAACTTTTTTGTAATTACAAAATTTCACAAGACCATTTTATCGTATATTTTGTTGGTCATGACCAAAACACAATTTTCCCTATATAATATGCCTTCCAAGCATTTGTTTTGATCATGGTGTCGTTCTCTCGTGACAAAAAAAAAAAAGAAATATTTTTCAATTATTTAAAAGAATACTAAATAAATAAATTTCAGTCAATAAGACAAAAACAATAAAACTAATAATATAATAAAAGCTAATAACTTTTCTAATATATTGTAAATTGTGAACACACACATATGAATTAGTTTTCGTTTGCATAAAAATTTATCAATAGGCAATATAAATATTTATTCATTTGTTAAGTGAGGATATTTTGGTCACAATAAATGTTTAATAGTAAAATTTAATGATCAACTGATGGTTGGGTGGATAAAAATGTAATTTCAATCTAATGAAGATTTTTGTCACATGCATTTAAATATTAAGAGAAATCTATATTTATTTTTAAAATAGAGAGGATAGTTTACGTAATTAGGTAAAATAGAGATCCTAAACTATGATTCTCCAACTCCTGATTTTTTATTGCCTTTTTTCCAACTAGATTTTATGCCGACCTTTTTTTTTTTGTTCAAGATTTTATTCCCATCTCACACCATTTATTTAATTAAAGGAGAATTAAGAAAAGGAGGAGGGAGAGGAAATTTAAAAAGAATGAAGAAGTCAAATTAATTTAAAATTTTAAACTTTGCTCCTCCATTTTACTAGTTCAAGATGTGTTATTTTCACATAAATTAAAAACAAAACAACTTGTTTAGAATTAAACAATAATGTGACAATTTTTTTTCTTTTCACTCATTGCATACATGCCCTTTTTCTATAATTTATGTAAATTAAATTTATTATTTTATTAAATGTCTTTCATATTTAGGTATTATGATATCTATCAAAATTGTTTGAAACAGCTACAAAATGAAAATATTTTAAAACGGTATTTATAAAGATAAATAGATAGATGGGCCCACGACCCCCCAAGCCTGCATAAATATTTCTTCCTTGTAGATCTAAAATGACAATGAACGGATTTTATAATGGAGGAAGATTATACTGAAAAACAACAACGTCAACAGCTAACTTAAGGGACGAGCTTTGAATTGATTATAGTATATGGGTGAAGAAGATGGATAACAGCAAAGCTACAACAGTCTTCTTTTTTCCCCTAAAGGCCAAAAAAAAAAAAAACTACTATAATAACAGGGAAGAGAGAGAGGTTTTCGCCAGTCAGCCTAAAGGGGAGATTCTTTTTTATAATTTGATGGGATTAATATAGGGAGTTTGGATTGAATTTTGTAGAATAGTTTTTAGAGTAGAATAACTTTTGTAAAAATTTAGGTTTTGATAAAATGAGAGTATTTGGGTAAAAATAGCTTTTACGGATTATGAGGTAAGTATGTGAAAGTAGTTTTATTTCGACTTGAACAAATATAGGTTTCATAATTAAAAAGAAAAAAAAATTCTCTATTCGTAAATCATAGTTTCAAACCATAATTTTAAAATGGTAAGAGGTATTTAACAATTTTCATCAAACCATAATTTAAAATTAAAATTTTCACTAAACTATATTGTCAAACAGGCGCATAATAAAATTGAAAACAATATAGAAAAAGAAAAAAGAGAAGTGTCGGTTCAATGTTCAAGCGGTTGCTTGTTGAAATTTATAATTTATAAATTTCAAAGTGACAAGGATGGGTTCCAGAAGAAACTGAGTAAAAAAAGCCTGTCACAGGTACACCTGTCCATAGCTTATTTATCTTTTATTGGATCTTTCCCCTTCTCATCTCCCTAATTCTGTGGCTTCATCCACTTTCTTTACTTACTTTCACTTTCCTAACCTTTTACTGCTCTCAGATACTTCTCTTGCATTCATGTTAATGAGTGGATTAAAAAAGGTTTGATCAACGTCAATATGTAGCATAAACGCTCCATTTTTGCCCGGTTAGTTTATCCATCCTAACAAGTTTTAGAGTTAAAGGGTAAAAATACTCAGAAAAAGTGATGTGGCATCCACCGCAGCATTTTTTTTTTCTATCAGATTTCCACGTAATTAAAAAGTGGGAAAAAAATATTTTGTTCATCTATCATCACCCTTTATGGAAACAAGCATCTAAAGTCTAAACATTCATCTTCATCTATCACAAACAACTGAGCCTTCTTTATCATCCATCATGAACAATCACTAAAAAACCCAGCACCAAATGAACAACAAATCAACATGAGGTGGGAAATTTGGACTAAAAAAAAAAAAGCATCTTCTCTATCATCGTCGAGTGTCAAACCATAAATTAAGGGGAAAATTCTAAAAAAAACCGCCGAAATATATAAAGGACCATTTAGTGCTATGAAATCGAAAAATTCTAATTCAATCTGTCGACAGGAATCTAAAATTTTTTAATTTTGAAATTTTGTGAAAATTACGTAAATGTCCATAGATTTTTACAACAAGAGTATCTTAATTCACAACAACTCACAACTTAAATACATGTCTCTGTTGTTGTTAATTGAGACTCTTTATTGTAAATTGATATACTCTTATTTTGAAAATTCAGGGGTATTTATGTAAATCTCAATTCACAACAAGAGAGGCATTTAGATATTATCTATTTAAGCTGTGAATTATTGTAAATTAAGATACTTTTGTTGTGAAAAATCTAGTGGCATTTACGTAAATAAGTAAAGTTAGAATTTCTCGATTTCGTAGCACTGAATCGTCTTTTATATATTTCAGCGGTCTTTTTTTGAGATTTTTCCTAAATTAAAATGGAGAAATAAAAAAATCAACAAAATCAAAGAATTCATAGTTCAAAACCCATGTACATGATATATGAGCACCCAAAATATCGAAATAGATTTCCAGGACCTTTAAGCATTGCCAAGAGGATGATGGGGAAGAGTGCAAGAAGACAAGACAAGAAGAAGGGTGAGTAATTTGTGATGAAGAAAAATCCCAGAAATATCCATCATATTGAATCCCAAACACATCCAAATTTGAGTATAAATTCTAGACTGATCAATACACCAAGATTGAAAAAAGAAAGGCCAAGATTTGCTCTACCCATGCAAATCCTCTGGGTAAAACAATCAATCAAATTTCCCAAAGCTTAATCGAACCCACAATGCCATAAATTAGCAAGAACTACCTCGCCTTTACCTCTTCTCTAACCTCATTGTTGCAGGAGAAACCGTAAGCGAGAGAGTGCCCATAGAATATACGGCAACGAGCATAAGGGCCAGATGGAAAAGGATAAGAGCTTCGATGAGGCGACTGAGATGTAGAGCTTGCGCAACAAAGAAGGGCTCGACGACTTCGAAGGAGCAAGGGAGCGAGGCAAAGAAGGCAGAGGAGATCTGAATCTGAGGCGAGATTGATTTTAGATCTTGCTATCGGATCCTCCAACACACATCCTTCACCAGATGGCTAGATCTTGTTCTTTTTTTTTTTTTTCCAGATGGTTGCTACAGTATTTTTCAGAGCTCTCTTCTTCATGCTTCTTTTTTTTTCCCAGATTTTTGGCATGTGTTTTCTTTCCAGATTATTCTTCTTCTTCATGCTTCCCCTTGACCCTTTTTTTTTCCAGATTATTGGTATGAGTTCTTACATATTCTTCTTCTTGCTTCTCCCTGACCCCACCTCAAATTGTTTCATTTTTCAGCATATGGATTTTGTTCTTTAATGCTTCCCCTTCTTCTTTGCTGGGAGTCTTAATTGGAAAAGAGAGAGAGGGGGGAAGGAAGAAAGAGGGGTTGATGGAGCCATGAAGGGGGTTAGTGAGGTGGAATAGATTAATCATCTTAAACAATCATATTTAACATTCTAATGGTTAGGGCAATTTTGCACTGTTAAAACTTCCAGAGTAAAATTGCCCTATTTTTAAACGTCCAGGGCATTCCCCCCAGGGCCGGCTCAAGGTAACTTTCAAACACTAAATACTCATAAGTGAAAACTTTTGGGGCATATTTACCCTTTAACCTTAAGTTTTATAACATTTTTATCCCCTTAAACTTTTATCCTTTATTTAATCCCATGCAAAATGGTACATCTAATCAGAATGAATAAGAACTATATTGCAATCTTGACCCTCCACCCATATTTTACCTAGCAATATAGCACATGAAGTTTGTTAATGGTTGTTGAATCATCTCGTGAAACAAGGAGCTTTATTTGCATGTGAGATAGAGATGCTTAAATTTCAGGGGGAGCGTATATAATTTGTTTCAGGCAACAAATAATTTACGGGGGTGAAAAAGCTGTACTCAATTTACATACATGCCTGTTCTCCTCCTCCCAAAACCCAGCTCAAACAACAACATCATTCAGCTATTAGCACTAACACTAAAATTTGAGAAGGCAATGTGATCCAAGCTTCACTGCAGCTTTAGGATGTTAATTGACTAAAACTTTCTTACTACCCTCAACAAGACAGGCATAAGTTTGTTAATTCAAACCTTGAGATGACCATCTCGCTGATGACGATGACCGACCCAGAGAAACAGAAGCCAGAGATGATGCCCAAGCATGAAAGTTCCTAGCCTTGCACATTCTAAGCTTGGTCCAAATCCCTCTGATGTCAATCACATGAAGAACACGTCCCATCGCTTGGCTAGTCTCCCCAAATATTTGCAAGTTTAATTGAGGCACATATGAATCCCAGAAGGCCCTGATGCTTGACACAATCTTTGAGAATACAGAAAAAAGTATTCTCAGACAGAGAAACAATATGGAGAGCACTAAGTAAGGCTCCCGGATCATCACTTCTTCCAGTGACGAGCTCGTCAATGACTTCTTGGTTGATTTTTCCTCACTCTGTGAGGTTTGTCTTTGATCATCAGCAAAATATTGAATTGGCCCAATACCTGAGACACAAAAGGTAGATAAGTCAAGGCTTCAGCTGTGTATAGGCTTGCTCACTATAGTCAGTTAGTCAAGTCTCTTAGATCAAAGTAAGTTGGTTTTTCAACATATTATTTGCATATGACATCCAAAGCTCCAGAGTATTTCGGCTCTTATAGTTTCTTGAGGATAAAATACACTAATCACGTGGTATCAGGTCAAGAGCAGGTGCCAAATAGAGTCTGAAAAGATTTACTGCCAATTTACAGATAAGACCCAGGATGAGCCTACCTGTGTTTCTTTCATAAAATTGTGCAAGTGAGAGAAGATCTTTTGGCCCCTGATATCTCAACCTTGATGTCTGATTCACCAGAAATATAGCTGGCAAACTGTGGATTCCATTCCTTGAAAATATGCTGCAGAATTAAACACAAAAGAAGATACATCAACGCACAATTAAAAGAATGCCCATTCAATAAAAAAGTTTTTGCTCAATCTCAAATCGTATGCAAATAATAATACACAACATTGAAAGAAACTATTTGACAGCACTCCAGGTCTCCAGCTAACAAAGACCTTAGCTAATTCCTGCCGAACGAAGAATGGACTAATGTTTACAAACCAAACATGTGACAGAGAAAATGCAACGAATTACATAATTATCCAAAACTTTAGAATAGGAGATAATTTTAGAACCTTGGCATGGCTAATGATTGCTCAAGTTCCAAATACTCTACTTGAGGAAACATTGAACTGAGGGTTTCAAACTTGGGAAGCAAACTGAGTGAAAATGGGCACTGGGAAGAATAGAAGAGAACAGAAATATAACCAATCTTCTTTTTGCCAGACAAGAGTCCTTCTACGAAATTCCCATCCACCTGAACAGATCAAAACAAGGATTAAATACATGACACAAATATCTGCATTCTGGGATAAGTACAAATAAACAAAATAAATGTCCAACAAAAAGATCAAAGAATAATTAAATCTTTTAAGCTGATCTTTCCAATCATGAGAAAGAAACACCACTGAAAAAACCACCATTGCACCTCAAATGCCCCTTTTTCTGAAGAACCAGCTTCTACCAAGTGGCCCCCAGACAAAAACTGTGGCTCTTCCACATATTCTACACCCAACCAGGAAAACTATAATAAACGACCATGTTTATTAATAAATTGCCATGTTTCCATATATTTTCCAAAGATTAAATAACGCTTTTCGAATCAACCTAAACTAGTCTATTGGTAAAAAACATAATTTTGTTATAAATAAGCATAGTAAAATCTTCATCATAAGGCAATATGCTTAAAAAAAAAAAAACACGACAAATCAATAACAACAGACAACAGCCTTGCCCAGTAATCAATCTCAGCCAGTCATTGCAGATCACCCAGCAATCCAGCTGGTCAGTGAGGATCTCACATCCGAGAAAAAAGACAGGAGGAACTTGAGAACTATAACAAACTATTGTCCATTTAAAAATGAAACCTACATAAAAGCAAAAACTTAAGCCCGCATTAAGGATCCTAGCCGAAGTGAAGTAGTGAACTAGTACATAGGAACAAGCAGAATTATCTAGGGTCCTAAGAGATTCACAGTCTTTTAAACTTATTCTGATAGTGTCAACTTTCCCCAGGAAAACATCTTCAATATGCAATTTACCTAAATTTAAGATTCATAACAAGGCGTCTGCAATCTACGTATTATTGTTGGGCAGAAATTGAGAATTAAACGGAATCTCCACACTCATGCTAAAATTCATAACATGGCATCACCACATTCACAAGTGAATTACCTTGTCAGCAGGGAAAAGGACGATTAAAGGGTATGAAGGCGTGACATTACATACATAATTACTAAGACAAATGCAAGTATATGAACGCCTCAAAGCATAAAATAAGACAAAAAACAGTATCCGCAAAGGCTTCAATTAATTGTGACTTGTGAGACTTATGAAACTTGCGCTGATTACATTTCTGAGCTATTTATAAACAACCAGTCCTCTAATTCGTGATAGATGATCCAAGAAGATTAATCCTCATATTCATATTAAATGTGATAAAACCAGATCGAGTGCTACTTTGGTCTTGGTGCTAGAGAAAGTAAAAGAGTTGCTTGTCCCCAAAAATCATGGTTTTCATTCTTCGTAGTGTTTAATAGAAAATATCAAGACTCAAAGACAACCTATAATGAAATCCATTACCAGCTTAGAATATTACATTGTCGCTCATCCCCTAAAATAGTAAAACTTCAAAGGTTACTGCGCAGTTCCGTGTTTATTTGAAATTATATAATATCAAACCGACAAGCTGACTACCGACACCATTATTCTGATTTTCCCTTTTCCAATCATCAAACCAGAAACTAGTTCCTTAGACCGAAAATCCATGAATATATAACATAGGAACAGTAGCCTAGAATAAACGATTGGGAAAGAAAATATCTGAACAGCCATTTTTATCACGGGCCCATTAATTTCCGAGATAAAAATGATATAACCAATCAAACGAAGAAGAAGAAGAAAAAAAACGGAAACATAGAACCAACCGCAAATTGAAATCAACAGAGACAGAGATAAGGATTAAGGAACATCTACCTGATGAGGTGGATTCAGAGAGATCGATAGAGGACATTGAGATTGAAGAGCGTGGAGAGACAAAGCAGAGGAGGGATGGCACAAAGCTGAAAACCAAGGCGAGGACGATGCCAATTGAAACAAAGACAAGGCAGAAATGAAAAGGAGAATAAGGGAGGGAGCCAAAGATCTCGAAGATGCCATGGAAGAATGGCAAGGGCAGTGCATAGAAGAAAACCCCAAAGGGTAAAGAAGGAAGAGTGAAAATAACAATAGATAAAACTGTTCCCGGGATAACAGAGCGTTGATCTTCTATCCTCTATCTTCTATCTTCTGGTTGGCTTCGACAGATGGGGGTTGGCGGTGGGAACTGTGAGGGCAGCTTTTTCTCTTCTGTAGTGGTTGCGCAATGTTCGTCACGCTGATTGCGACAAAATGATCCCAGAATCTCCGCTTTCTGCTCTGTAAATACACACACTGATTCGATGCTCAGAATTTTAGGGTTGTTTTTTAAGGAAAATTGCAATTTACTCCTTAAAAAAAGAATTTACGACAACCTTATGCAAAATAGTATAATTGTAATAAAGTTTTATAATTCAATTGTTAATAGGTCATGAAGTTGTTAACAAAAATTTTATTATAATTATGTAATTTTATAGAATCAGTTGATTGTAAAATTTATTTTTTTAAGGCCAAATCATAATTTTTTCTTTTTTAAAGAAGGACGGAGGCCTACTTGACGGGGGGCTTATTTAGACTTAAAGTGATTTTATTTTCGGCGGTTGGTTGGGGAAAAAAATGATTGGCTTTAAATCTTATTTGGTAATGGTTTATATTTAATTGAGTATCTTTTCCAAAAGCTGCTTGAATTTGAAATTCAATAAAGGAACTTTTGAAAAAAAATCACTTTTATACTATCATTCTAAACATAAGTCATTTTATTATAATATATTTACATGTTATGTATACTCTCTCCTATTCTGATTATAAAATTCAGTTGACATTTTTTAAATGAGTCAAGGTAACAAAATAAGTTCCTTTTATAAAAATTTATTTTTCATTTTTCTAATAGAATTTTTAAATATCATGAAATATATATACACATATATATGTAATCTATATAATAAGATTCATATCATTTTCAATCATTTTACATAAGAAATTACTTTTAAACATTTCAACCAAACAAGTTTTACTTTTGTATAAATAATTTCTACAACCACTATTTTAAAAACGAATTATATTACCCAATCTTATTTTTGTAAAAATACGATTGTAAATAAGTCACTTTTGCAGTCTTTATTCCAAACATACACTTAATCTGTTCACAAAGAAATACTACGTTCGATTTTGATTATAAGATTGAGTTAACTTTTTTGTTGTTGAGAAGTTAAGGAAGCAAAATAAGTTACTTAAATATATCATATATTCTATTTTATTGTGCTAATTTATAAGTCAAATAAAATACATTAAAAAAATCGATAAATTTTAATACTTTAAAGTTATGTAATTAATTTTCATATAATTATATAAAAAAGGGAAAATGATGATTCTTGTTTCAGAAATAACCACTTAGGAGCGCTGGGCATCCAAAAGTTTTTCGATAACCATTTTTGCCTTGGAAGTTGTTAGAAATATTAAGTAGATGTGTCATAAATAACAAGTCTCACACAGTTGGGGATTGTGGGGGTCCAAGTAATAAGCATTACTGGACTATTAAAAGAGCTAAGAGGAAAAGTGAACTTGCACAATGATGTGTCGCATGGAAAACCAGCAATTTTCCCTGCAAGCGAGTTACATGCAAATTGGGTATCTTTTTAAAATAATGGTTTTGAAAAAATATAAAATATATTTTGATTTTGAATGGCATAATTACTAGATATAGATGTTGCAATATTTAAGCTCCTAAATGGCAATCATGAGGCGTTATTAGAAAATTCTTTAATTTAATTGATTTAAATACTATTCATTGAAGAGGAATATTGACGTTGGCATTCTTTATCAATTGATGATTTAAACAATATTCATTAGTATTGATGAGGAATATTGAAGTTGATATTTTCCAAAACTCATAAACAAATTTCTAGGACAAGACTTTATCAATATTAATATTATGTTTATGACTTTATAACATGATTATTTCCCAACATCCAAAAACTGATGCCTTGATTCCAATGCTAAGCTTTTAGAGAAATATATAAGGCGCTTCAAGTCAAAGTGTGCAAGTAGTGATCTTGAGCTCTCAAATATCTATTTTTCTCCTCTGGTATATTTTAATACCTACTGAATTATATTATATTTCGTAGTTCTATTCACCCTGTTTTTGTAGGAAGGGTTCGTTTAATCTTAAGGAGTGCCGCATTTTATCTGTCGGTAATCTCGAAATAGCTCTTAAGAACAATGTCTTCAGACACAACTTGAATCGTTTCTATTATTTGTAGATGCTGCTGCTTATTGGATCTGCACAGAATTACAAAGAGCTATAAGATCCATCAAGTTATGTGAAAATCTAGGAGCTATTGCCAACAATCTTAAGAGTTAATTCCTTTTGATAAAAGTTTTATGTTGGATCACACTAGTCATGTATGCAAGGAATATCAAGCGTGCAATCCTACAGGTACACAAAATATACTATGACTTCCATGCTCTGACTTTGAAATTAGTCTCAAAGCATTTGTCAACTAAGATAGAAAAATTTGGCTATTATAAAAAAAAAATTGTTTAGCGGTGAGTGTATTGTAAAATCTTGATTGATCATTCTCCGGGCTGAATTTCTAGCAGTCATGGAAATTAAAATAAGTATCAAGAAATGTTGTTCGATTATATTAGATATGGTGTAGAAGACTTTATCTATCAAAACCATTTTTGAAAAAAAAAATTAATTATGAACTACTGTCATTTGAAGTGTGAAAGTAGTTCATGAATCTTTAAAATGGAATTGTTACATTCTTAATATTTTTGATTTAATGGGCAAAATTGTAAAGAAATAAATTACTCAAATAAACATTCCTTGTGGATGTATGCATATGTAAGCATGAACAATATACCTTCAATTATGTTAGTGCAGGCTTTCACCTAAGAGGGGGTGAATTGGGTGTAATATAAAATTTTTGGGATTTTAAAAATCTTTTCGCATCTTTGATAATAATAAATATGAAGATACTAAATCTTAAGAAACTTAACCAATCAACCAAATCAAATATGCTGGATATAAATGAGATAAGGGAAGAGAGATTGCAAACAGA
>JBAGKO010000010.1:6695233-6711892 GCA_037177275.1 Acacia concinna
TAATTAGAAATTAGATTCACTTGACTTAAACGAAATTTGAGAATTTAATATCTAAAAATTAGTTTTCTTGATTCCTCGTAGGAACGATATCTTACTCACTCTTTATTACTTGGTACGGCATGTGGACTTGCGGAGTTTTATGCTCTACAATAATTTTTGTCTATCACACTCGACCAAAGAGGACTTACTACAATGATTCTTGTAGTATTGCTTAAATAAACCATGATTTACCAAATCACATTAGATTGTGAGCCAAGTGGGAGATTGTTAGATATTTTATTAAATATGATAATATTATATTTTGATATCTGTTCATATCATATTTTGGATAATTGATCATAAAAAGATGTTCTAGACATTGCTAATTAATTTTTTGGATCAATTAATGATTTGAATATTATCTTATTAGTTTTCAATAGTATTTGTTTAATATATTTTGGATAAAATATCTCTCGATTGTGTCCGCATGTGATTTGGCTAGAGATTTAGTTTAGGATTAGTGCCTAACCAATAAAGTTGTTACAAGCCTTGATGGGATGTTATAAATAGCCTATGTTAGGTCTTAGAGTAGTAACATAGAAATATGTACTTGCTCCCTTGAGGTTCCTTGAGGGTGACGACAATTATCAGTCCATCACTGTGCCACAATCTTCCTGTTAGAAGAATCCTAACCTTATTTTAATCTAGTTTCTTGTTTATAGTTTATCTTATTTTTGGTAGTAAGATGCATTCTCTCGACTAACTATGGTTGGAGGTGTTTCAAATAACATCTTCCACTATTGCTCTTATAGAATTATTTAGTGTATTTTTAACATTATTGGTTGGGTTATTCCTAATAGCCCTAACCAACCTTCATCATGAACGCTTGGTTTTGTATTTTTTAATGTCTCAAGCCAAGACCCCCTTGAGCTTTCGGTAAACACACTCTGTCCTAAGTTACCAAATGGGCTTTCTTTTTCTTTGCAGTATACCCCAAATAAAGTTTCTCAAACTTTTATCTATATCCTTGCAACACCCTATTGGCAACAATGCGGTTTGCGTTAGATAATTAGGAATAGCTGAAGAAATTGATTGCACTAGAGTGGTATACCCAGTAAAGGAAAGTGAATGACATTTCCAACTTGATAACCGATGTCGAACCTTATCAACATGCAATTGGTAGGTTGCTTTGGTTACATATCATTTTATTATAAGTAATTTTGTTCAAGGCATTTTTATCTATTACATGTGAACACCTCTCATAACATGTGATTCAAACCTTTGAACTTTGGCTCATTATGTTATAAGAAACTACTTCATTCCACTTGACTCAACCCCACTAATCTTTAAAGTTATGTTTATATATATTAATGGCATACTTCTATATAAGCCTATAACTCCAAAGCACCATAATTTAATAACACCTTTTGACTCATAAGTTTCTAACTCATGATCCCGATTCATATATCATCAAGTTCATTCATGACAATAAGCTACAAGCCAAAAGCTAAGAAGATGATCTAATGTCTACTGAGGAGGATGACTTGAAGTTAGCTGGGTCCAAGCTAGCACTAGCTAGTTGAGAGAGATAGACTAAAACAACGTGTTTGATTTATTTATATACTAGTTTGAGAATGTTGAGTTAAGTTAGTATAGATGTATTGTGTGGTCATAGCTGTTTATTGAGAATTTTATTAAATGTTCAATATAGTTGGGGGTGTTCACCTAATCAAATAGCCTAATACATCTAATTATAGCCATTATATTGGGTTGGTTTGTAATACTTGGATTAGGTCGAATATTGATTCAAGGTGAAACCTGATCCCATTCTTTTTTTCTCTGTCTTTTTTTTTTTGGATTACAAAGACAAGCTGAAGCAATCTAATTCCTAGGCTGAAATTTGTGCATATATATATGTATAGGTTTTTCTACGTGTTTTCATGTTAATATTAGATAAATTTGTACACTTGTTTTTTCTTTTCATGTATCATATGTATTCAATTGACTTTATTATTTTGTTTTTTAGATAATAATTCAATTGATTTTATAATCATCGTAAAAGTATTAAGAATTCAATCTATTAATTTTATTTAAAGCTTTAAAATATTTCTCGGCTTGATATTATATTAGAATAATTAAGGCATAACCATTACACATTTATAATTTTAGAAAAAAAACCTTTTGATCTTAATATAATTTTTTGTATTAATAAGTAAAATTAGTTTATGATTTTCTTTCCAAATTATCACATATTTTTTAGACCAAACCAACCCGGTTGTTGGCTATCATGCTAAATTGATGCATGAGGTAAATGGATTGAATGATTATCCCCTTTTTAGGCCACTTTCTACTTAGTTCATGAAGGTATGTGAATAATCCTTATAGTTTTTCATTCTAATTTAGGACCTATTCAGGTTGAAACTAAGACAAGAAAGTTTGTAGCTTTTAAAGGCAAACTATTAGGGGTAGGGAGATTATAGGTAAGGTAAGAGTGTGGCAATTTTCCTTTAAAACGACACTTTAACTTTTGAAAATTGTTTAGTCCTTCATATGTTACCAAGGGCAACCTATGAAATGCATGTATTGGAGGATAAAGATATCTTTTAAGCTAAAAGCAAATATGAGATTAAGAGCTTATGTGTTTTGAATTGTCTGGATTGTCAAAATCCAGCTCTTTGTCGTTACCTTTATTGTAGAAAAAAAATGGTTCTACAAAATTGAAAGCCAGAAATAAAATTCAACCTAATTTATCCCTAAGCTTTAATCTTGAGTCTTGCCATTATCATCGCTTCTTGAACTCACCATCACCATAAAGTAGATGATGCAATGAAACCTAGTATTTCTTAATTTATTCTCAATTCCTTTTTTTCTTCCAACTGAATTTATTCCCAATCCCAAACAAACAAAACTAGTACAATATAAAATTACATTAATTCTTGGCAACTCAGATTTGCATTCCCTTGCTAATCAACATGTTTTTCCCTGGCAAAGAACCTCTCCAAGGTTGTCTCTATTGCCCCTCTATTGTGGTAAAACTACATCATTTTGATTATTTTTAATCTCGACCATTGATTAAATATTGCATCTTAGCCATTAATTGCTAAACATACTCATATAGTACTCCAGCTGTTGCCCCTTTTTCTGCCTGTGAAGAAAGTTCAACAGCTTGAATACTTCTTCCATAGCTCCGATATGCAATATGCAAAAAGCTTCTTTTGTCTACTTGTGAATATACCTACACAAAGCTCCTTTTCATACCTATGCTCTCTTTTGTATTTACCATAACCCAGTTCCATTAAAGTTCATGCCTTCTATATGATTCCCAACCTTCTCCCAACTTTCTTTTTTTATTTCAGCTATAATTGAATTCCATTAAAGCAACAAAATAATGAAGATCCGAATGTAAAACATATGGGCTATTTATGCTTTTCCCTAGTATGCTCAAGTTTTCATTAAGTTAGGATATTCATGTTTTAAATTTGACACAGGAAGACTAGGTTGTATTGGCGCATTTGACATAGGGAACCCATGTTGAAGTTGCACTAGAGTGTTTGAAAAAAGGAGACCATATTGCACTGGAATTGGTGTATTCAACATAGAGGGCCATATTGCAATGTCATAGGTGTATATGACATAGCAGGACCATATTGCATTGGCATTAGTGTATACAACATAGGGGGACTCTATTGCATTCTCACTGGGGTATTTGGCATAAGGGGATTATGTTGAACCATAGTTGACAAGCTATCTACTTCCAACATATTTGTCATTATGTGTTTTAATAAAATTTTATTGACGAGCTAGCTACTTTTACACCCCCTAATAGGTCTGATATGGTTTTTCTTTTTAGTCTTAGTCTTTGTAGGTTTTGATATGAAAGTTCTTATCACTTTCATTCACCCATATACTCATCACTGAGCAAAAACCCATCACGCTTATAAAGGGATGTCTCTCCCTTCCTTCCCTGGTCAGATTAGCCATTACTTCCTCTGTCAAACTTTTTCTTAGCCTCGCTTCAACACTCTTCTTCTCTTTAATAAGTACACACTCTTCCTTACTGTGCCCATATTTGCCACATGTAAAGCAGATCGTGTCCAAACCTTCATATTCAATAGTGAAGACCCTTGTTCTGAGGACAAGGTTTGACTGAAGCTTATTGTTTAAATCCACTTCCTCCCTCTCTCTACCATATTGTTCACAAGGTTAATGTGGGTAATTGTTTTCATGTCAACCTTAATAGCTTGGCCTATCAAATTTCCAATCTCCGTAAGCACATCTTTCGAATAGCAATGAATTATCACTACTAAAACCCAAATAGCCACCTTTCTAACTTTCGAGTAGTATGGGTTGGAGTTGAGACTCTAGCGTTAAATAGCTAGATAATGTCCTTGAATAA
The DNA here is from genome assembly GCA_037177275.1 of Acacia concinna. NCBI lineage: Eukaryota > Viridiplantae > Streptophyta > Magnoliopsida > Fabales > Fabaceae > Acacia > Acacia concinna. The sequence continues at coordinate 6,699,609 of JBAGKO010000010.1, forward strand.
TCTAAAGGCCATCAAATAAGAGCTTTTAAATCAAGCTCTTATCCTCCATATGAAAAACATAGAAACTATTCATCAGGTCGATTAGTTCAAACCTATAAGATTTTAGAAGCCAATTGATCTTGTCTATCATCATATGCAAGGAAGTTTACTTTCCAATCACAATTAAGATTATGGCATCCTTCCATGGCATACAAAGTTGTCTAGATAATCATTAGAAATATCCAACTTCGGGAGTCCCTCAATGAGCTTATGTTCTTCTATAGTTAATATTAGTGCCAACTCTTGTTCTTCTTTAATCCATTCCTGCATTAGAGTTTCAAAATCATCTTCATTTTTTTGCAGAACCTTTTATTGGTCCACCATGTGTTGAGCTCTATGTGTTTCCATTTGCTTCAATGAACCCTTTTGAGCCTGAGACTGATACTTCTCTTCCATATTCATCTCTTCCTGCCTGTAACATTCCAAAATTTTTATAGGTTGAAAAGGGGCATCTTAGGCTAAAATAGTGTTTTTAGGGGTAGACCGAGTTTCGTACTCTGATAATTTTTTAGGAGTAGACCGAGTGTCGTACTCTGATAATTTTTTAGGAGTAAATAAGGTATTTCAGATGAGCAAAGGGCCTTACTCTGTAAAGAATTGAAATATCTCACAACAATTGAAGTAAAATCTGGGGAAGGACCTCTATGCAAAGAGGAAAAATTCTGTAAAGTTTCAGGACAAAATGCTTACAGGTCCAATTGCCTCAAAAATTCCCATAAAATCCCAAAACAAAGCAAACATATGAAAGAAGGTGAAGTCCAAATATAGGTAGTGAGAGCATTGTTGTGTCATGCCTATTTGCCACCTTCAGAAATGGCTAACTCACTGAAAGTGATAAGCTTTAAATAGGGGAAGGGGAAAATACTATCAACTCAACGAGTTAAGCTTAGGAGATCAATTCAACAGCTACTATTGAAAGGGATAGATAAGGGGAAAGCATCATCGTTGTTGTTGGAGGCCATAATTGTCATAATTTATATAGATGGATAGTGATACTATCGTTACCGACATGGGTGTCTTAGGGCGATGGGGGTGGGATGGAACATTGCCGGTGGCGCCAGGGTGGAAGGAGGAAGGGTGTGTGGTTGGAAGACGGTTGGGGTAGGTAGGGAGGTTAGAGAACAAAAGAGGGTAATGGATGGAAATGTGTTAGTGGAATTACAAAACTGAGCTATTTTTATGGAATCGATTTTGATGGAATTGCCTTGTTTTGGCTTCCATATGGAATTAGAAAATTTTCCAATTCCATTTTACTAAACATACATCCTCATGGAATTGAGCCCTAATTCTATGATAGATTCATGCCAAATAGCCCCCTAGTATTTGAAAATATATTATTTATTTTGTGGTGATAAAATATTATAAGGAATGTTCTAATTTAATTAGAATGGAAGGGATAACATTGTGTGAGATTCTAATTTAATTAAAATTATTAGATAATATGTGAAAATATTTTTCAAATTTAAATGAAGATCTTAAAGTGTGGGGGTGCCTTGTGTGGAAATACCTTACAATTATTGTGATGAAAGAAAATGTGTTTCAATTGCAAAATTATATAAAGACTTTGTTATTTGGTGTAAAGAGTAAATTTTGTAAATTATTTGTGTGACATGAAATCTAATCATTTATTTAGTGTGGAGATAAATATGTTCAAGTTTTACGATTTGTGATAGTATATTTATAATGGCATATATATAAATGCATGACTATTTTGAATTTTGAATTTCTCATGAAAATAACATATGTTTCATAGCGTGGCATCAAAATTTAATATGAAAGTAGTTTATAAAAAAAGTATGTGAAAACAAATGTGATTTTGGGTGTTAAAATCATAAAGAAATAGTGATTATATATTATATTGAGAAATGTTTTAAGAATTTGGTTTTAAGAACTATTATGACTATTCCATATGATTTCAACACAGTTTTGGAATGACTTTGCAGCTCAATTTGGGTAAGCACAAATTGTTGAGAATTTATTGCATTAAAATATGTTAATCCTCGTGAGATAGCTTTTGCTATATAGAGATTAAGCATATATATAAACATATGAAAATAAAATATTTGATAAATACTAAAAATATTGGTATCATATATCGTGGATTTCCATTGTATTGAGATACACATATCTTAACTATTCCATTGTTCGTGTATCACAATACATTGATGTTAACTAAGTTTCAGTTTTATATGAGAAAATCCACAAATAGCCCCAATTAAAATATTGTGTGAGCTAGAGTTTATTACTTTGAGGATAGCTGCAATTGAAGACTAAGTTATTAAAAACTTTAACAATATTTTTGTGTGTAAAACCAGTACTTGGTGTCAATGATATGTGATTGCAAAATGGCAATGACCATTGTAAAAGAACAATGGTGCAAGTGTAAATCGTTTGAGACATTATTTGAATAAGTTAGCTTAAGAATTGTGGAGTTATCTCAATCGATTTTTTTAATGACATAAGAAAAGCTAGAAAACTAGTACATAGGCCTAAATTGGTCCTCACTAAGCTGATCTTGTGGCAAGGGGCCACATTCTAATACAATCAATTCTACGCATTAGGTAGACTGCATAAAGATCTCCCTATATTCTTGCTCAGTACCTCGAGCATTCCTAGCCAAAAAATCTGCACATCGTAGCCCTTCCTTATATGAGTGTTTAGTTTTGAGGTCCCAACTGGAATGGATAAGGATAGTAAGTTAATTATATCCTCATACAAATGATGATCCATACTACAATCAATCATCAAAAGATGAAGAGACTCCATGGAATCTGTAACAACTTGATCTTATGGAATCCTAGTTGCTTGCATAGCTTCAATCCTCCAAGGTTTGCATGGATTTCTGTAGCAGTAGAGGTCGTGTCTCCTAACTTCTGTTGAAATCCACTTATCCAATTGCCTTGATTGTCCTTGATTACCCCTCCACATGAAGCTTGTCCACAATTGTTGTGAGACCCATCTACATCCACACGCACATATCCAGATTGAGGTTGTATCCAATACATATATGCTCTCTGAGAAATCTAGAGGATCTGGTGTTGAAATTTGCAGTTACACGCTCCTTTCATCAAGTGATGAATACAATTATGGACTAGCGATGTTGGTTTTTCACACTTTCCTTCAAAAGCTTACATCTATTCTTCCATATGATCCAGCATATTGTGCTAAAGACACAATACCATGGCCATCTAGAAACTCTTGCAGTCCCGATGAGGCTTTCATATTCCAAGTAACCAACCTTGCAAGTTATTAGCAAAAAAGTAGTATGATATAATGGGTTAGTTATAGAAAACCACACTCTCTGAGCCAGCTCACAATCTCTCAAGGTATGTAAAATGCTCTCATCGTTTCCACACTTAAAGGGATATGTGTTTAGGACATTTGGATTGTGTTTTGCTTTCAAGTTGTTTGTTGGAATTCTCTCATGGAATACTTGCCACATGAAATACTTTACCCTCTCATGAGTTTCCCCGCACAAAATATTGCGTCAGATCGACTTAGATCTATGCTCTTACTGATGGAATATCATGTCATATGCTGACTTGACTGAGAAAATGCCATCCAAAGTCATATGCCAACATATCCTATCCTCCTCCGATCATGTTGGTGGATTTACTAACATAATTTTGTCTACCACTCATTCAGGTAGGAATTGCGCCACTTGTTATAGTCCCATTACCTATCTGACGAGAGGAAGGATCTAACATTTAGCCCATAGTCTACCATCTGGAAGTTCTTATCCACATAGTATTTCAAAGGCCTTTCTATTGGTGCCCAATTATCCTCCCATGCAAGTGTCCCTTATCCATTTCTCAAAACCCTATCAATACCCTTGTAAAACTCATTCCAAACTGAGGTTATACCTTTCCAAACTGTGGATTGATTACTTTTCTTTTCTATGATGGGTAATTTGCTCTCCCTACACTTATATTTACTACTCAAACATCTCACCCACATGGCTTAAGGCTTGGTAATGATACCCCAACAAAGTTTCATGAGAAAAGCTCTATTCTGATAGTAAAGGTCCTTCAAACCAAGCCCACCATCAATTTTCCTTCTTTTTAACACGTCCCATGATAACAAATGCATCTTCTTTGACTCTTCATTTTGGTTCTATAAAAAGTCTCTGCTAAGCTTTTCAACCATAGCTAGAATTGCTTTCGGGATGAGGACTGACTGCATCTTGTGTTAAGGAATTGTAGATAACAATGACTTAATCAATACAGTTCTTCCTGCTATGCTTAAATATTTCCCTTTCCAACTCGTTAATTTGATTCAATCAATTTTTTGAGGTGAAAAGGTTTACTTACAGATCTGTTAACAAAACCCTAAGAAGAATTAAATTAGTTGAGGGGAATGGGACTAAAGCCAATTTGAAATTAACGGCGATGGTCAACCAAATCTTTATGATTAATGATCCCATGAAGAGTGTTCATATGAGTAAAAACAAGTCATTCATTACTTCTGCTAGCACTACACAAATTGCTAGTCCCTTCCTATAGTGTGAGAAAGTGTTATAATGCATTTTGATGAGGCTGAGCAAAAACTCTCGATGATTTCATAAGTATATCAAATGGTGTACTCATTGCAGGTATATTTTATGAAATTACCTCTACCAATGTGGAGCGGGGCTGCTTCTATGAGATCGTGGCGAATTTTCTAGAACACTCGTTATGCACTAGGCACGCACATGGCCTTTTTAACGCACAAAATTGACGTTAATAACGAAAATGTGGGATATAATCTAACTCTGAATACTTTTAGTACACACCAAGATTTGTTGGTTTATAGAAGCATACTTCACTAACATCTCTATGTACTAAGTGTTATCAGTCTAGGTCTGGTTCATAGTCAAAAGGACCATTAGATACAGTGGTTTTACTCATGTGTGTAGCTCAACAAAAATGTTCCTTTTAACACATGTGAGGAATTGCTATAAATATTAAATAGGTGTGTCATAAGAAACAAGTTTCACACAGTTTGGGATTATGGGGTCCAAGTAATAAGCATTATTGGCCTATTAAAAGAGCTAAGAGAAAAAGCAAACTCACACAATGATGGATCACACGAAAAACTAGCAATTTTCCCTGCAAGCGAGTTACATGCAAATTGGGCATATTTTTAAAATAATGGTTTTAGGAAAATCTAAGATATATTTTGATTTTGAATGGCATAATTACTAGATATAGATGTTACAATATTTAAGCTCCTAAATGGCAATCACGAAGGCACGACGTTATTAGAAAATCCTTTAATTGATTTAAACACTATTCATTGAAGAGGAATATTGACGGTGGCATTCTTCATCAATTGATTTAAACAATATTCATTAGCATTGATGAGGAATATTGACGTTGATATTTTCCAAAACTCACGAATGGATTTCTAGGACAATACTTTATTAATGTTAATATTATTCTTATGGCTTTATAACATGATTATTTCCCAACATCCAAAAACTGATGCCTTGATTCCACTCAATGTTCACAAACAGAAATTTTATTACGTTTAAAAATGTTGCCCAATGTTAAGCTTTTAGAGAAATATATAAGGTTCTTCAAGTCAAAAAGTGCAAGCAGTGATCTTGAGCTCTCAAGCATCTATCTTCCTCCTCTGGCACAGTTTAATATATACTGAGTTATATTATATTTTGTAGTTCTGTTCACCCTTTTTTGCAGGAAGAGTTCGTTTAATCCTGGGAAGTGCCGTGTCTTATTTGCTGGTAGTCGTGTAATAGCTCTTAAGGACAATGTCTTTGTGCACGACTCAAATCGTTTTTATTGTTTGTAGATGCTGATTCTAATTGGGTTTGCACAGAATTACGAAGAGCTAGAAGATCCATCAAGTTGCATGAAAATCTAGGAGTTACTGCCAACAGAAGTAATCACCAAGAAGTCCTGAGTATACAGAAGTTTTTCAAGGACAGTTCTTGCCTCAACAAATTTACCTTGGCAATTAGTCAATGGCAAGTTTGACTGTTAAATGACACGATGAGCTGAAAAGTTTCACTATCATGATCCAGATCATATATGGTTCGACCATCACAATCTGCCTAATCTTTATATATTTTTTTCTTCCTCAATTCATGATTTAAAGGTTTATCCCAATATGAAAACAACATTTCCTAAAATCCCTTTCTCTCCCTCTATAATTGTGCTTGAATATCAAAAATAATGAAGCGATCCCCAAAATGTTTCAGCTCATGATGTCATTTAACGATCAAATTTAAGTTAAGTAACCGTTAGAGTAAATTTTTTAAGGTAAAAATGATTCTTCAAAAATCTTTGAATACCAACACTCGTTTCTTAAAAAAATAAAATAAAATTAAGAACTTCCCAATATCCAAGCTCCTGGATGCTTCCTTTCCAAACAATAAATGGTGCTTGCCCCGAAAAAAATCAACGGAATCTCTTTAGTATTTCTTCTTGCCCGACTGCGAATGCACTCCAGCGGTCATCGATTTGTTTTGCAAGCCAGAAGCTGCATAGGGAGTGATCATATACGAAGGAGGAAAAGGGTCTTAGGGTTTTGGGGGTTGAATGATGGATTTGGCGGCGGGGAGGAAAGCACTTGATTCCGACAATAATGCTTCAAATGGTAACAATGACAACAGTAACACCAATAATCCTCAAGAAATCCCAGACTCTTCGCCTTCATTCGCATCTGATGGTAACAGTAACCCTGATAAAGGAGCTGAAGAACGACGTGCTCGAGACCTTAAAGCTGGCCTTCATCCATTGAAGGTATTGCTTACTCTGCCACTCTTACTTTCTATCTATTAAAGCTGGCCTTCATCCATGAATTGGTCGAACTTTATTAATTCTGTATCGTTACCTTCGCTGTAATTTTGTAGTTTAAGATGCATTCTGAGGGGCTCGGCTATAGCAATGATAGAGTTTTTAGCTTTGAGCCCCAATTCATTTTTCCTTTTGCTTTTAGGTAGTTGTTTATAAGTTTCTCTTGGAAGCCTGAATCCGTCGATGCTTTCCCTTTCATTTGTCATATAGCTCTTTCTACTGATCTATCTGTTGATCACAAATCCCTCTCTTTACTTCTTTTGCAGTTTCTGTTGATAGGCTTTTCACTTCTTATATCATTAAATATTGTATAGTCGATTCGCCATTTACATTCTAGTGCTTTCGTTTCGTACTTATCTTTTCTCCCAAATGTATAAGCCAACCAGGGTATCTCCTCTGTGGGATTTCCCTTTCGTGTTCATTTCGGGTTTTGATTTTATCACTGGGTTGAAAGTCTTTCGGGTTAATGTTAAGATTGGTTTTAATTCTTCAAAGGAATGGTGGTACTTTTATGACTTTGTCGATTGTTTCTCTGCATGATAAGTGTATGTTGATGCTTAAGCTTATCTTTCTATGCGCATTCTCACTTATCTTTTTATGGCTTTTCTTCTGATCAGCACAAATTTGTACTTTGGTACACTCGCCGGACACCTGGAGTTCGAAGTCAGACATCATACGAGGACAACATAAAGAAAATTGCCGATTTCAGTACGGTAAGATCTGCTACATTGTTGGATCATTAAACTGCTGTCTGCCGCTGAGTTCTTGCTTCATTGTTAGCTTTCTTTCTTTGGACATTCTTTTGATCTGTCATAACTGTTATTTATATATAGGTCGAAGGATTTTGGGTATGCTATTGCCATCTTGCTCGGCCTTCTTCTTTGCCAATTCCAACAGATTTGCACCTTTTTAAGGAAGGAATCCGCCCTTTGTGGGAGGTAGACCTTAAGAAGCCTGACCTTGGAGTTTCAATTTCATATGATTGACAATTTCTTATCTTTTCCTTTTTTCTAGTAGAAAATTTGGTCCTCTATCGGGCCCAAAAAAAAATAAAAAATTTGGTCCTTCATTGTAAATTTGCATTGACGGCATTATTTTTCTTTTCAGGATCCTGCGAACTGCAATGGTGGAAAGTGGATTATAAGATTCAAAAAGGTAGTGTCTGGTCGTTTTTGGGAGGACTTGGTAAGTAGAAATCTTCTGATAATTTATTCCCTTCGTTTCCAATAAAGAATGTCTCTTCTGTCTTAGTGGTACCGGAGTTGTTTGTAGGGTTGAGGAAGGATTTAAACTTAAATCTCAATTGAGGCCGAAGTTAACGATATACTGATACTAATGGTGATGATTATAGTAATAATACTGACTTTTTGGTTGATCCAAATTTTGAAGGAGTTCAGATTTTATCATTCTCTATCACATGCTTCCAGTTCCAGAGTCCCCTCTCATGTCTAAGCCACTTTGCTCTAAATAGTAGGCATTCTGTTTGGATATCAAAATCATCACCGTGGGACAGTGAGTAACGTCTTTCCACTGATGGGATATACCTACTGGACCCATCTATGCAAAATGTGCAATTTACGCTAATTCTGTAAATTCTACGATAAACAGTAGGGAAATGTCATTTTTTTTATTAAACAAAAAAAGAGATATGTCTTGATTGAATGAAATATTCTAGATAGTGTTAATTCAAAATATTTCTTAGACAGTCGTCCCTGTCACACATACATTTTAGTTCTCTTTATGATGGTATAAAGACCAAGTCAATCTCCGTTAGAGTCTATTTTGGTTGTCGATATATGATTCCATGATTCGTATGTTCAATTAATATTTAATGCTGTCTTTGGACTCCAAGTCTTCGACGTAGAGCCATGTTTATTTCAGTGTGCGGGTGTAAGTGCAGGTTCTGGCCTTGGTGGGCGACCAACTGGATTATGGAGACAACATATGTGGTGCAGTTCTAAGCATTCGTTTCAATGAGGATATATTGAGTGTTTGGAATCGCAATGCATCTGATCGTCAGGTTGGCATTATCACTCTGATTCATTCACTTCTAGAGCTAATATCTCTTGGAATATGCATCCTTGTCTCTAATATGTTGATGTTGTTCATGCCAGGCTGTCATGGCTGTGAGGGATTCGATTAAACATCACTTAAAACTTCCTCATGGCTATGTTATGGAATACAAGCCTCATGATGCCTCTTTACGAGACAATTCATCTTACAGAAACACTTGGTTGAGAGGATAGGGATGGAAGTACTAGCCTTGCAACGTTTTATTGTCATTGGCTACCGTTAATGATGGTCTTGCTGTTTTACCCTCAGAAAATTGGACTGAGACTAGAAAAGAAAGATAAAAGGGGGAGCCGCCTTGTTAGGTTTCTGGAAGACCTGGGATCTGCCAGCATTAGTGAGGCAGCAGAGGAAGTGCTTTGAGAGGTTCTAGACTCTGTATTTCATCTCTAGTTATATAGTTCATGTGAGATTTTCAGTGTAAATAAAATTGGGGGGGACTTCGCTTCATTGTTTGTTTTAAGGCTGAGGGATAGAGTCATAGCTTTCAGCCTGCTGACAGATTAGTCAAACCAATTCAAAAATCGATGTGTGATCCTTGAGCCTAACTGTTTCGCAGACAAAGATCCTTTAGCCTAACTATGTGCCAGTGTTTTTTTATCTTACAGTGTTTGGACTTTGAAGTAAGCATGTGATAGGAGTTTATCATGTGAATATGTTTTTCCAACACTAATTCAGACAGACCTGAAGTAAAATTAATTATTCCCTGCTATAGTTTTGATCTATTTAAAATTGTATCTATGTTTTTGGCTTCGATGCAGTTTGTTTTACAATTTTAATTTGATTAAAATTCAGTTTTTGAACTTTAGCATGAAGTAATACAATCTCGATACTTACAAATTTAAACATGGGTCGCGCAAGTTTAAGAAATAAGTTGTTCTTGTCTTTTTGGGTTTTGTTTTCTAAAATAATTAAAGGATGGGGATCATGTATTTGGGACGAGATTAAATAGCAACAAAATGCGCCACAATGTCTCAAAAGGCATTAGATTCTAAGCTGGGATGAAAGAATTTAGATATGAACAGCTGCTCACATAAGGATAACAATGGTCCCCATTGGTGCTTACCATGCCCTATGTGTCGTCCACAACTTCTTTGTTTATGGTTTGTTTCCCCCTTCTTACCATAAATTACACGGTCATTATATATTTATGACATCATATTTGAGGAAGCAGTAATGAGGTATTTGGTATCAGTTAGACCTGCTCCAGACCCTTACCCAATAATGGAATATATCTTTAGCCTTTTTCCCTGAAAAATCATATTATTTCTTTCTATCACACAGATTTTAAAAAATAAAAATAAAATTGGCGTTGAAATTAATAATAGGGTGTCAACTCAGTTGTGAGTGGGCTGAAAGTTGAAACAGACAATTCATATATCCGTGGAATCAAGATAAAAAATAATAAATAAATGATAGGCATAGCCTCCATCTGAATTGGGACAAAGCCACGCAAGGCAGTTGAAGAAGCAGCAGACATTGCAATTTTCATGGTGTGATGATTATTGAATCTCAGTTAAGATATTTACGTACTATTTAGCGCCCCCACCTTTAGATATTTCATGAATGAAGATAACGACCACTTCTTCTTATATACCTACCTCCCTCGCTGGTTTGACAATGATTGACCCACCGTCGCTCTCTTCCCATCACATGCTCTTTCCAAGTTTTCAAGACCTCCACATAATACAATTTCCTGTTTCTATTTTAGAGTGCCATAATCCAAAGTTTTTACCATTTTCTGGGTTTCTCTTATCTCCTTCATCCGCTTGTGTTTCTGACTTTGGGTCACACCACAGCACAGGGACAGGATGCGTATATCAAACATTTAAAATAATAGTTTTTTCATTTTATTTAATGTAGCGCTGTATTTCAGACAAATGAGTTGTTGATACAAGTTTGAGAGGGAAAAATTGTAGAAAATATTTCATTGAATTGTAAATGAATAATACAAAGTATTTATATACATTCTAGCATGATGTGCCTTTCTAAAATGTACAACAAAATTAGTTACAACTAATTAACAACTTAATAACTTTACATAAAGAATAAAGCTTTACATAAAGAATAATGCTAACTCTATTTAATTAACTCATTTACCCCCCCGGAACAAGCTTAGGCATGGATGTTGAGCATGCCAAGCTTGGACTTGAGAGTGAGAAAAGGTTGTGGATCTAGAGGCTTTGTAAAGATATCGGCTAGCTGGTTGATACTTCGAACATGCATTAGGCGAATGAGATCAGCTTGGACCTTTTCTCTAACATAGTGATAATCTATTTCCAAGTGCTTTGTTCTCTCTTGAAATGTGGGATTGGAGGCAATATGAATAACTGATCGGTTGTCACAATATAGGATGGTAGGAGTAGGATGAGAAATCTGAAAATCAGCCAAAAGGTAAAGCAACCATTGAATTTCGCAAGCAACACAACCCATGGCTCAATATTCTGCCTCAGAAGATGAAAGAGAGACAGTGGTTTGCTTTTTGGAGCGCCATGAAATAAGGGAATTACCAAGAAAAGCACTATCCAGATAAAGATCTCCTTGTGCCCGGGCATCCAACCCAATCAGAATCACTAAATGCTTTTAATTGTAAAGGAGAATCTGCTGGAAAGAAAATACCAAAACCTGGATAGCTCTTAAGATACCGAAGAACACGAAAAACAACCTGAAGATGAACAGCTATTGGAGCATGAGAAAACTGACATAATTGTTGCACACCATAAGAAATGTCAGACCTAGCAGTGGTGAGGTACAAAAGTCTGCCAACAAGTCTACAATAAGGAGCAACATCTGATAATGGTTCACCAATATCTTGGGATAACCTAGTATGCCGAGCCATTGGAGTGGATAGAGGTTTGCATCCTAAGTAACTAACATCATTAAGGATGTTAAGAGTGAATTTCTGTTGGTTTAAAGATATACCAACAAAAGATCGAGCTATTTCCAAGCCAAGGAAAAATTGGAGTTTGCCAAGGTCTTTAATTTTGAATGAATCATCAAGAAACTGTTTAATACGAGTAATCTCTAGAAGATCATTACCAGCAAGGATGATATCATCAACATAAACAAGAGGGCAGTGAAAGTTGTAGCATGATGTCGAGTAAAAAGAGAATAGTTAGACTTTGATTGAGTGTAACCACATGAAGTTAAAGTAGATGCAAGCTTAGCAAACCACTGACAAGATGCTTGTTTTAAGTCATAAAGTGATTTCTCTAACTTGCAAACCTGAGTGGAAGAAGAGACAGAAAACCCAGGTGGCAAACTCATATACGCTTCCTCATTTAAATCACCATGCAAAAATGCATTATTAACATCTAATTGTTGTAAATGCCAATGAGATGTAGAAGCAATAGCAAGTAATAATCTGACTGTAGTCAT
>JBAGKO010000010.1:6728820-6752261 GCA_037177275.1 Acacia concinna
CAATAAATTAGGATTTTTAATCGCATTCAAATTCAGTATTAAACACAAATTTAAAATATTATATTTATATCCAAGCTAGCAAATGATTTAAATTTTTGTTGGTCTATTTTCTTTTTTGTAGCGGTTTCTAAACCGCTACAAAATATGCATTTTGGCGCCCCCAGCTGTGTGTTTAAAAAAAATTCATATTTTAGTAGCGGTTTTTGAAAAAACCGCTACTAAAATTTCATCTCAAAATTTAAATCTCCTACCATTTTTTTAAATCTGTAAAGGTTCTACAACCGCTACAAAACTTCATCACAATTTTCAAATTTTTCCTGCCATTTTTTTTACAAAATTTGCTTAACAAATATTTTTTTTTCATTTTTCCTTATTTGTAGCGGTTAGGTAACCGCTACAAAGATTGATACTTTGCAGCGGTTTATATAAACTGCTACAAATTAGTAGTGGTTTTTTGGTGACGAGTAACGGTTTTAAATAACCGCTACAAAACAGTTTACCACATGCGATTTAGTAGCGTTTTTTAAACCGCTACTAATGCTATTTGTATCAGTTAAAATGGCTACAAATCCTACGTTTTAACCACTACAGATATGTGTTTTTTTTGTAGTGGTAACCTATTGATAAGGAACACTGCTATTTGAAAAGCATCCACCCAGTAAGTCAGTGGCATCTTGGCTTGAGCAAGTAAAGTTAAACTAGCTTCAACAATATGGTGATGTTTGCATTCAGCTCTGCCATTTTGTGGTGAGGTATATGGACAGGTGTATCTCATAACGATTCTAGCTTCTTGAGCAACTAGAATGATAGGTTTAAATTCTGCACCATTGTCGCATTGAATCACTTTGATCCTGGAATTAAATTGATTCTCCACCTGAGTTTTGAATACATTTAAGACATGTATGGCCTCACTCTTATTACACAAAGGAAATGACCATTAGAAAACTCAACATAATCATGCCCACGTTCACTTTCCATTGAATACATTCCTTGACTTGCTCTCCCTTGCATCAATGTTTGACTGCTCACTTTGTCATTTACAAGACATGTTTTATCAGTAAACTGAATATTAACACAGTTATCTTCAGCAAGCTTGTTAACACTAAGCAAGTTTTTAGTAGCAGAAGGCACAACAAGAACATTTTTAAGTTGTATCCTAGATTGAGGTAGAGTTTTTGAACCAATACCATGAATCTGAGCCTTCTCTCCAGTACAAGTTGAAAGAAATGACTTACTAATTGGAAGAACTTGATCCAAGTGTTCAGTATGAGGAGTAACATGATATGTAACCCCGCTATCCATATACCAAAAGGGATTGATCATAGTCTCTGGGCCAGCATAAAAGGCTTGTGGACTCATGTCAAGAGCTAGTACAATGGGTGGCTTGAAGCTTCGGTCAAACCTGCGAAAACAATTTTTGATCGTATGACCAAATTTCTCACATAAATCACAGTATGGTCAACCCTCATTGTTATTAAAATTTCCTCTATTATAATTGCCTCGCCATCCTCTGTTTCCACAGTCACGAAAGACTCCTTTTGACCCTCATCCACAGGAATAGTTATGAAAGTCAGAACCACGAGAATCAGAACTACGATAGTCAGAACTACGAGAGTAAGAGAAGTCACGTTGGGTAACATTAGCAGAAGGTTGAATGCTTAGCGATGAAAAATTGTTGAGTTGTTCTAGAAGGCTCTCAAAGGATAGCAGTGACGCTTGTGCCTCAATCCACGACAGATTAGCTTGATCAATGAGTTTCACAACAATGGCGTTGTAATTAGCGTCTAGTCCATTTAAGGTGTGCATAATTAGTTCTTTTGTTGCAATGGGTGCTCCGGCAAGAGCTAGCTGGTCAAACAGATGCTTCATCTTATTTAAATACTCCTTTATTCTTAGATTGTTCTTTCTGGTATTATGTAAATCAGACTTGTAAACCATAACACGAGCTTTGTTAAAGGCAGAGGTCAGATCTCGAGCACCTTTCCAGGGATCTTTAGCTGTGCGACAGTGAAGAAGTTGAGTAGTAAGTTCCTATGACATTGTGTTTTGAAGCCAACCAACGAGCATTTTATATCCATTGAGTTCCATTCAGTGAACTCTAGATTGATTGTTCCTGCAGCTCCAAGAAGAAAACGAGGGGGCACAATGCCAATGCCATCAACATGAGATTCCAAGTAGTTCCCTTCAATCAAAGGGAGAACAACAGACTCCCAATACCAAGACATTTCCCCGATCAAGCTTAATGGTGGTGGTCTGGTTGAATGAATTGAATAATCCATAAGCCTTGATAGCTTACGGCGATTGGACAAATGAGGAAGAAGACAACGATGATATTTTTCTTCAGCAATGCTCTGATACCAAGAAAGGAATAATAGCTGCCAAAGAATGTTTGCAAAAAGGGAAGTAGACGCGGAATGCGCAGTCCTTTGATTCTTTATATATTGACAGAGAATACAATGGTCCTTGACCTAAAGGAATATTCTAAGAGAATATTACAAAGAATGTAATAGCTGAATTATATGTGGCACACGTACTGGCCTCAATACATAATTACATAAAGAATTATTAAACAATGATTAATCCTATATTATCTAATAGAAAGATCATAACAGAAGAAAATGATCAAGTGTATATATAGCAAAGTAGGAATTTTTAGATGCAGATACAAGCATTTTACTTGAATCAACGTCATCAAATGCTGAAAGTAAACCTGTCAGAATCTTGACATGTAATATGCCTACACGAGGCTTCATGTAACTTGCTGATGGATCGGCTGACTCCATTTCAGACTGTTGTGCTCAGGAGAAGTCATTCACTTGTGTCTTTATTTGATCGAAAAGAGCATTTCTAAAATGATGAGGTATACAAGTCTCTCACCAACTATAAGAAAGCCGTAAATGTCAAGCTTGTAACACTTACAAAAAGAGATCAAGGGAGGCCAATACACTTTATTTATCAAAGCCAAACAAATGAATTGAGCGACATAGAAAGGAAACTCATAACCTCCACACTGAATTATGTCACGTGGCTGTTGGAGTACAAGACGTTGGCTCATAATCCTAACTATAAAAGGTGCGTGGTAGAATAATTGATTCTCTGTGAAGGTTGCTGCAGGCAAGCGGCATGAGAGCCTCAAGATGACGACATAATTGCAGGAGCCAGGATATGAGCAATCATAAGACCAAAACATCACCAAACAAGATAGTACATGCATCATTCTTCATGGACCAAAATTATGATATGCTCGAGTACCATAATTTTGTTAAAGAAGTGATGAACACGTGTGAGTGCTTTGTATGTATTGAAGAACTTCATTGGAAGTTTACCTGAAACTTTTGAGAATGATGAGAACCCCAGAAACGAGCCCGGTGTCTTATTCTTGCATGCTGATATACTTTTGTCAACAATAAATAATGGCACCTGTCATAAAGGAAAGAGAACAGTAATTTGGGACATCAAGCCTAGATCTACAAAGCTACACAAGATACAAAATCAAGCTTTGAACATGTTAGCGAAATTAATACAGTTTTTCGATCACAGAGAAGTACTTGTCAGGTGGATGGAAAACTCAAGCTCAGTCCTATCTTATTAACTGGTTTTTTCAGTCTTGCTTTTGCTAACGGCCACACGACGTCAAATTACATTTGGCACACGAGAACCATTGCCCACACCAGATCCTACGGTGAAACCTATTCGCATTGTAAATTATCATACAATCTCACTTCGCCTATATGTATGTACCTCCACTTCATCGATCAGCTCACCGCTTTTCACATTCTGTTTCATCTAACTTCCATTATTGCTCATACTCTTCTTCGCCGAGTCCTTTACTTGGAGACCCTGTTTGCTCCACTGGTATGCAGCTTAGTGGCAACTTCTCACATGGCATTATAAGAGATAGAAAAGAATGAACCCTAGAGGTCTCCTCTCAGATGCTCTTACGTTTGGACTGCAAATTAAAGCTTGGTCTTGTCACTGCCAGAGCTTCAGTGACAATCGTTCGAGGAGTGAAACGTTCTCTTGAGGATGCTGAGACCAGGGAGATGACAATTCAGATCTTCTGCATGTTAAGATTAGCATCTTCAACCGTCTTCCTTTCAACCAAGAAGCACTGTTTTCAGAGTTTGGAGTTGCATTTCAAAACCCTAGAGGGATAGTATTGGTTGTGCTAATGGCCACCTTCATCATGTCAGGCAACGAAGCAGCAGAGTGAAGTTCAGCTGTTGTACCATGACAGGACTTCGTCGTCATCGTCTGTTGGTGGACTACTTCACGTGACAGCAGAATTGTGTGAGCCAGAGATTTGCAGAGATATGCTATGCTAACCTGTTTGTTCCTGACTTCCTGTGTCCTTTTTGTTAGGTAGGGCCCATTATGAGTTGAACCTTCAACACGAGCTGTCTGTTTTCTTTAGCATTGTCGGTGCTGTTTTGAGCCTTTTACTTTAGTAAGCAAAAGTAACCTCTATGTCCAAACGAAAATTTAACATGCTCTTTAGAATGCACCTAAGTTTTCTTCGAGATTATCAACGGGTAAGATGCATTGTGGAAGTAAGTTGGAAAAAAAAATTACCCTCCTCAGATTATAGGTTGAGTTTAAAAATTAAATAAACAATATTATTCATGATTTTCAAATAGTACGTGGTGCCACTGATTATATTATATATATTGATATTTTGGGATGATTTTGGTAAAGTAAGGCATCTGATACTTCCTCGTATGATTACGTAATTTGTTTTTGTTTGAGCCATGCGCCCATGCCCCACTTGATAACAAAAATCTCATAGGAGTATATAATTAAGAAGAAGAAATTATTATGCAAACTATTTATCCACTTCCACTTCCTTCTCTTTCTATAATGATAAAGTGGGGACAAGAGTGGGGTCCATCAGGCCCCTGTTAAAACCGCCCTATCCGTCCTGTGGGATGATAACATAAGAATTTCTTGAGCAAAATTAAAAGTCCACTCCAGTCCACAAACACAGTTTCTTTTACTTTCTTTTGGATAATATAAAATGGGTCAAAATTCAAATATAAAGAGCCCTTTTCCATATTATCAGGTTTTCAATTTTGTTTTGTGCATTAGCCAACCTCCTCTCTTTTTCTGGTTACGTCTCCCTTTATTATACTTTTGCCCGCCACCCCCATGAAACCCTAGCCATATATCTAGCTAGCTCCCCAATTGTGGATCACTTGTCATCATCCATATACAGATATATAAATAACAAGCAATCCCTGCATCCCGACATATCAGCATAACGAGAGAGAGAGAATCGAAGGAGAGATGAGGAGTCCAAGAGTAAAAGGCCAGATCACGCCGTGTTGTAGTAAGGTAGGTATAAAGCGAGGACCATGGACGCCCGAGGAAGATGAGGTCTTGGCCAATTTCGTGAAGAAGGAAGGTGAAGGGCGGTGGCGTACGCTTCCCAAGAGGGCGGGGCTGCAACGCTGCGGCAAGAGCTGCCGTCTCCGATGGATGAACTATCTTCGTCCATCCGTCAAGAGAGGCCATATTGCTCCCGACGAGGAAGATCTCATCCTTCGCCTTCACCGCCTGCTGGGCAACAGGTAATCAATTAATCAACAACTACACTTAATAATTAACCCTTTCGATCCACCACGCTCAGCTTCTTCGTCTATTAATCTTTTCGTTTTTAGGGTTTTACTGTATATCCTCTTCTTCACATGTTCATAGGTGGTCTCTGATAGCTGGGAGGATACCTGGAAGGACTGATAACGAGATTAAGAACTACTGGAATACCCATCTCAGCAAGAAGCTCATAAGTCAGGGAATAGACCCAAGGACTCACAAGCCTTTACTCACTTTCGACAATAATTCCAAAACTCGAGAAGCCTACCATGAATCCAATAATACAAGCACATCCAATAATGCTCAATCATCTGCACGACAGATTAATGGTGGCTGCAGGCAGCAAAATCAGACAAATAATGTTATCCAAAACAACAGTTCTGTCACTACTGGTGGGAATAATTGGGGAACAAGTAGCGGCCAAGTGGCGAGGCTCGGAAATGGGGTTGAGGTTGAAGGAGAGGTTGAGAAGATTATGGGGGAAGAAGATAACCTATCTTCGTTTCTGGAATCATTGATCAACAACGACACCCAAGTACTTGGGAATCAACAGTCGCAGGATGATGTCGACCACCACGCGTTTCCTGTTCCACCACCACATCCGGTGGCTTCTTCTTCTTCCCAGCAATTTTTCGATCTTACCTTTTGGGAAGCTGAATTCCAGAGTTTCGGAGGAGATCATCAACAGTACGGTTACCCTTTCAAGTAATCATGATCAGTCGCTATAAGCCAGCAAACATTATATTCGGGTAATACATATATGTTTTAACTAGCTAGTATATATGCTTCATTAATTTGTTCCAACAACGGTGCTTTGCTTTCTTATTGTGTTTGGATAGAAGTGTTCTGTTCCTTATATATAATGAACGAGGCAAGCTGGTAAATTGTTTGTTGTAAGACTGTTTTTGCACTGCGAACCTCGAGTTATATGTACCGTACACATCATCCCACAGTCTCTTAATTGCTGAGACAACCGTGTCAGGTCTCTGCTTCATTAATTTCTTGTGTAAACGTACATACGGCAGGTTTAATTAATATCTCTGTACTGGCCAGTAGATTTTAATTTTCTTGCTTTTCTGTGTGGACGTGCCGCGTGCGTGGTGATCTGTGATCAGTGTCTTTAAGAGCTAGCCATGATATACAAAAGCCATACATATACGACGGCTGAGCGTTTGATTTACTAATTTGGATCAATTATAAATTACTACATTACATCCTATTTATAACATTCAGTTAACTTTTTTAAAGGATTCTAAAAAATTTTAAAGAAAGTTAATTATATTACTTTAAAACATTAAAATTTATCATTTTTCTTTAAATTATATTGTTTAACTTATGAATTAATATATAATTTAATAAAATAATGATATATGATATAATTAAGTAATGTAATTAACCTTTTTAAAATTTTTTTAAAAAGTTAACTTAACCTTATAAATAGAAACTCATAATTCTTCGTCAACCTTTGACATCGTACGTTAGTGGGCGTCACTGTGTGTGTGTTGATTCTAGAACAACAAAGGAAAAAAAGATGGGATCTCCTAATAAGGATGGTTATAATAAGTAATAACCCAGATATATTTTTAATCGTAAATTGGTGAAAATGAGGGATATCATTATACAAATTCGAAAGTTCTGCGCCTATGTATGAACTTGTTTTATCATACAACAAAATACCAACTCTCATCCTATTATGAGTTTTAACTAATTCTCATGTATTAAGGAGAATTAGTTATGTAAATAATTAAAAGTAAAATTTATAACTTTATTTTTATTTATGAATATTTTTTTTAACTTTTCTCTCTCTCTCCTTCTTTAGTTAAAGGTAAAATTGAAATAATGTATTTAATACTCTGAATCTAAACTTATAATAAGAACTAAATTTTTAGTAAAAAAGCTTATAATAGGACCAAAGTGGTAAGTAACATAACACCACCCACAAAAGCTTTTCACATTCCCAGTGGGGTGTGCGCAGCACATTTTATTTCTGTTTCTGTATTACTTGAGCCTGTTGGTGTGTTTGCTCCAATTTTTATACATGAAAAAGGCTTTATTTGATATCTCAAAAACACATATTAAATATAAAAGAAACTGACAAAAATATGCCAAGACTGCAAATATATATTTTGAAGTATCTTGCAATGTCCTATAATATACTCTCTTTAGCCTATATATAAGAACTTTTTTTTTTGAATGAGTTTGTCCTTAAATATAAAATTCTTTTTTAGTTTGTATCAATAATAAATGTATTGTTTCTAATTCCTCAATTAATTAGTGTATTACATACATTCTCTTTTATATAAGGACGAAGGGAGTATGTTTCTAACCTACACTTGTTTAACACATGCACAGCATTTCTATTACGTATGTACTAGCCTTTCTATTAGCTAATTTGTTTATGTTTTAACAATTTGTATAAAAGGATATTGTCGATTAAGACTGATATGCAAAAAATAATAACTTAATTATAATATACATTTAGAGATTTTACTTAAATGGTATTACTCACTTCTATCCTTAGAATTTTCAGCAAGTTTCATCATGGAATAACATGCTTTGTCTAAAACATTAATTTTTTTTAACAAGTACTCCCTCGAATCTTAATTATAAAACTTGGTTGGAAATTTGATTTGGTCTTAAATATAAGACCCTTATCCACATTATTTCCTATATTTAATCAATTTTTTCCAAACTATCCCTATCAATACTCTCTTATTTATTTGTGATTATTATACCAGAGGGTAATTTTGGAAGATTAGGCTACATTATAACAATTAACTAATTTAACTATTATCCTTAATCCCTCCAAAAAAGTCAAAGAGGTCTTATAATTAGGATTGGAGGGAGTATATCCTATTAATTATTTCCCTAAAAAAATGTGAATATAAAGACACTTATAACTTATAGGGTCATATGGAGTACACACAATAAGTTGAAGCTTTTTGTCTGTATGAATAAGTGTTCAATATATCTTGTTTTAAACATGTGTTGGTATAAAAGGTCTATCTATATACTCCTTCGGGTCTTAATCCAGTTTGGAGAAGTTAATGAAGCAAAATAAATTACTTAATCATATTATTTGTTGTGTTTTATTGTATTATATATTAGTTCATATGTCAAATAAAATAGTCTAAAGAAAAATAATAAATTTTTATTTTAAGCTAATGTAATTAATTTTTTTAGGATTCTCTAAAAAAGTCAACATCCCTTATAATTAGAGCCCGAGGGAGCAGTATCATTTTTTTTTTTATCAACATACACACTCTGTAACGAAACTCATGCCGACGTACTAGTTAATTATACAGCAGGTATATCCAACAATTTTACTTGCATGTTAATTAATTACATGTAATAAATCAATAGCATGGAAGACGGCATGCCCAGGCAGGGGGCAATTCAGACGGTTGAAGACGAACTAAACAGTACAACTATTGACATCTATATATGCGCGCGCGTGTCTATACTTACTTAGAATAGCAACGTGAGCCTTTAAAAACAGCTTTGTAATCTTGATTTATAGTAGTAGTATACGAAATAAGTTCGTGGAAAGAGTCTTATGTGAAATTGAAGTACTTTTGAAGGGTCCAAAAGTGATCCCAAACAAGAACTACATATATGTATATTATATCTTGGTGAAAGTCGCTGGTAAAACAAACTCAATGATCATATATCATTCTCATAAGCGTGAACTAAACATGTTAAAGATGGAATAGAGAGAGATACATACCAGGGAAACAAAGAGAGATAGAGCTGAGCTGAGCTGAGCTGAGCTGAAAGTTACACAGCAAGAAAGTTGGAAATGAGAGAGAGAGAGAGAGAGAGAGATGCAGAAGTTGGGAGGGAAGTGGGTAGCTGGTGAGTTTTTGTGGAGTGAAAGGCCGTGTGTTGGGGGGTCACGTGTGATCATACAAACCGAGGCAATTACCAAACATTCTAAAGCAACCAACTTAAATGGGAGATAGAGAGAGGTGTGCGTGGTTTGGTGCTTGTTTGGATCCCTCTGGCTCTGGTGGACCTAACCTGCTTTTTAATTCAACTTCATTTCTATTTGGAATTGGAATACTCATCATCAGTCTCAGTACAGGACCACTCGCTTTTATTGCATTGCAGGGACAAGGCTTCCATGTTTTGTAATCTTAATGGGCTGGCGGCTAGGCCCAAAACACGACTTTGACCCCCTTTCCATCTTTGAAGCCTAGTCAAAGGCTGCAGCCAGCCAGATAACAACATTTGTGGTGTACTCCTGCTTATTAATTACTCACTGTTTCTCTGCGATTCTGTGTGTCTCTTCAATTCTCTGGCGCCATGGATCGTCTTTCTTCATACTCTAATAGAGGCTCACAGAAGGGCTCGTTCTTGAAGCTGAAAGCCACGTGGCTGGCTCTTCTGTCCACTTATTTCTTCTTTCTCTTCTGCTTGTACTCGACCTCCAACTTCTTCATCCCTCTCTTCCACCCAACCCCATCTGATTTATATTTGGAATCGCCACCGTCCCAGCTTCTTCCTAACCCTTCTCCGACCTCCGTTCGTTTCATCCAAATCTGGCAAACAAATGCTTCTCATTCCTTAAGCTCTGTTGCTTCCGAAGAATCTGTCGGTGAAGGTTTCAAAAGTCAACGAGCAGCCTCAACCGGTAGGTATTAGTATATTATACTTATTATTATTTTCATTATCATTCTCTTACTTCCATTATTCCGATCAGGAACTTTCGTGTTTGTAATTCTGTGGCTCGCTACATTTTCAACATGAATTAGCTGGGTTTTCATTTAGTCGTTATTCCTTCTGGCGAAAGAAATCGTGATCCATGTTAGTTTCAGTTTGATTCTTCTTTTTCAGTTTTCTTGTTTCTAAAGTTATTTATAAGAACCGGTTACCTTTTTAGAGAATACTAAGAAAATCCTAAGAAAACTAATTACATTACTTTAAGACATTAAAATATATTGTTTTTTTTTTAAATTATGTTGTTTGACTTATGAACTAATATATAATGTAATAAAATATGATATATGATATAATTAAGTAATATAATTAGTTTTCTTAAGATTTTTCTAGGATTTTTCAAAAAAGTCAACTAGATCTTATAAATAGGATCGAATGGAGTAATATATTAAGATAATCAGAGCTGTGCAATATGCAAGAGTTCGAATCCAAATGTCTCAGACTTATGCATGGTTGTGTTTCATTTTTGCGAACCTTTAGGTTTTTTTTTTTTTTAAAAAAAAGAGTTTGTATCATAAACGAGCAGGACAACTATTAAAATGCATCTTTAAATTCAATATAGCATGTAAGAGAAATTCTTTCATGCATTCAGTGCACCAACACATTTAATCAAGACAACTTAATTATTTTTTCACACTTTTTATGAAAAAGTTTACTGAAGAGAGAGAATAAAGGATCACACTTTTCTAAAAAAATATTTAAATAATAGAAGGGAGGGAGGAGTTGACCAGTGCATAAATGTGTTGGTACATTGAGTGCATGCAAGAATTTCTCAGCATGTAAAAGTTTTACTTGTTCTGTTTTCTTCTTTGTTCAGTATCTTGAAGATAGAGAAGGCCTTGGATCAAATTTTTTTAATATTTAAATATTTATGTTTCTCTCCCTTGATAATTGTACCAACTGGTTAGCAGAAAATCAGAATGTAGAAACATAAAAGTAAGTATCTTGTTTATACGCAGACAAAGTAGAAATTTTTAGAATTCGTTTGGTACGTTGGAATTGGCCTCATGAAAATAGAATTGGAATCCAATTCCATACTTAGCACTAGAATTTGGGTTGGCTCGAGCCCGTCGGGCCAGCCTGAAGCGAGTTGCGGATTATACGGGTCGGGTTGACCCACCCACGAGGAGACCCATCCTTCGGTGGCGGCAACCTCAACCTCCAGCCCAACCACCCACGAGGAGACCCATCCTCTCCGGTTTAAATATTCAACTCACATCATCCCTGCGCAACGATTGTGGATTTGTCGATGATGACGACGACGACGACGTTGGCCTCCAACAAGGACAATGCTTTCCTTCTTCATCCCTTTGATGATGGGCGCCATATCGATAGCGAATGTAACTTAGTCAAGTGCAAATGTTTTTTGCTCCTCGAACATCTGGGGTTACAATTTCATTTTTTTCTTCAACATGTGGATTTTGGAAATGAGAGATTTTTTTGGGTTTGATTTGTTTTGGCTGAGTTTATAGGATGAGTATTACTTTTTCACATGAAGGTGATGGTGGTTGTAGATACATGATGGCTGGGTTTAATGGATTTGTTTACAAAGAATGGCCATTGCTATGAAGATAGTTAAAAGGGCTTTTTGGTCTTTTTACAAAAGGATCAAACCTCATTTCACATACCAAACATACGTACAAACCTCATTTCCATACATATTTCTATATCCATTTCCCAATCCATATCCAATTCCAATTCCAATTCCATTTCCATTTCTATTTCCATCAAAACCAATTCCACCCACCAAACAAATCCTTAGATCTTCTCAACTCCTGCAGTTTTGCATATAGCCCACAGGGTTCCCTATATATTCACGAGGTTATTTCATTTCAGTGATTCATTCCATAATTTATTGTACCCAGCGGCTCAATGTAGATTGTAATTGACCAAAATTTGATGGGTGATTCTATAGCAAAGTTGACTCATCTTGAATTTTAAACTTTATTATGTCTATTTTATTTTATTTTCTTTTTTTAAAAAAAAGGGTGAATGCCATGCATGCTTACAACTTATATCTATTTTTAGATGGCGTGTATTTTTGTACCCTGCACAAAATTTTAAACAGCTAAATAAGCATCATTGTTTAAGTGTTTATAGTCTGTAAATAATATGACTTCTTATAATTTCAATATTATAGGTAGAGATAGAAATGGCATATAAATATAGAGGGTGCTAAACGTCATTTTTACTGGAATTAACTAGCACTTGAACAGAACAATATTCATAAATTATGCTTCCCGAGTATGTTTGTGAGGAACGCAGTCTAATACAAGTTAATTTGCTTAGTATTGATATGGATTTTCTGCTATATATGTGAATTAAGGTGAGAAGAAGGACGTGTACCATGAGAGGGATGTGTTTATGGAAGAATACGAAGAAATGAAAAGGAGCTTCAAGATATTCGTGTATCCCCACAGCAAGGACGATGCTTTCGCCAATGTGCTGTTGCCGGCCGATGAAGAACCCGGCGGCAACTACGCCAGTGAAAGCTACTTCAAGAAGGCTCTTATGAACAGCCAATTCCTCACAGACGATCCCACAAACGCAGATCTCTTCTTCATGCCTTTCTCCATTGCGAGCCTGAGGCACGATCGCAGAATCGGCGTTGGAGGAATCCAAGGCTTCGTCAGAGACTACATTCGCCATGTCAGCCACAAGTATCACTACTGGAACCGATCTGGCGGCGCCGATCACTTTTACGTTGCTTGTCACTCTGTGGGAAGAACCGCCATGGAAAAGGCTCCCCAAGTGAAGTTCAATGCCATCCAGGTTGTTTGTTCTTCAAGTTATTTCTTAACTGGCTATGTTGCTCATAAGGACGCCTGTCTCCCACAAATTTGGCCTCGAAACGGAAATCCTCCCAACCTTGCTTCCTCAGATAGGTACGCCTTCAACCTAACATGAATTTCATTGGACTATATATCTCTGTTTTTGTTCTGCATTTTGTTCTCCTCCACAATATCGTCACTTCTCTGATTACTTCCTTAAGATATGATCTCAGTTGGTCAATAAGAGCATGAACTTATTTTGATTTGTTGTTGGTAAAAAATGTCAGGAGAAGGCTGGCCTTCTTTGCGGGAGGAATGAATTCCCGAGAACGTCAACAGCTGGTGAAAACATGGGGAAACGACTCTGAAATATTTGCTCACGCTGGACGACTAAAAACACCTTATGCTGATGAATTATTAGGAAGCAAATTCTGCCTGCACGCTAAAGGCTATGAAGTGAACACAGCTCGTATTGGAGATTCTATATATTATGGTTGTGTTCCTGTGATTCTTGCTGACTACTATGACCTCCCGTTTGCCGACGTGCTTAACTGGAACAGCTTCTCTGTGGTAGTGAACGCCATTGATATACCTTTGCTGAAGAAGGTGCTCGGAGGTATCAGTCATGAGGAGTACCAGAAGCTACACAGCAATGTGTTGAAGGTGAGGAAACACTTCAAATGGCATTCATCCCCTGTCGAGTTTGATGCTTTCTACATGGTTATGTATGAACTCTGGCTTCGACGAAGTCCTATCAAATTCTCATCGATGTAAGCAAAATGACTCTGATTCGTTTGCTTTGTGCATCATGCATGTATAGAGAGGAGGAGGAAGAGAATCCATCAATGTAGCTATTGATAATAAGAAATGATGCTCCTCTCCTTTCTGGTTGCGCATACTTAAATAGATGTGTACAGGTCATAAAAAGGGTATCTGTCAATGAGGAATGCTTCATCAGGCTTCCTTTTATTCCATGTATGATCAGGTGGGGGTGTGTGTTTTGTGTAACTTATGACAGAAATTCAAGGAAATGATACAGGCAAGCAAGAACATGAATAATATAGCGTGAACAAAATGCTAATAAATAAATGAATTCAATGGTTTTGTCTCCGACATTGTACAACTCAATTGTGTTACTACATGCTTGGCAACAAGATCCATGAACCGGAAAAGAAAAAGGGGCAGTTTGAAACACGCAAGAATAAGAATGATAAAAAAAAAATCAGCTTGTGCCTCACACATGCGGGGGACTATTTACATAACGTAAGAATTAACTAAGCACCCTTCTTGTTAGCCCATGGTTTGATCACGGCAACGACAATGATTATGACAACAATAAGGAGTATGATGATTGCAATGCACATCCATTTTCTGGAATTCTTTTGAAGGCTTTTGGCTTTCGTGAGGGCAGTGTTGCCTTGCTGCACGTGATCTACTGCAGTTGACACCTAAATGGAAATGATAGCAAATAATAGTATTAACATAAGCACCACATGTGATTTCTTTTTCTGATTAAAATTCTATTTCAATGGCTACCTTGTATCCGAGAGAGTGCTCAACATACCTGTGATTCTATGTTGTCCAGCATATCCCCCTGTGCATCCACTAGTACTGCTATGTCCATGAATATCTGCAGATGCATAGAATTTTTCAATATCATCGTCCAGATTTTATGTCTCTTATCTTTTTGAGTGTGAGTGTGCCTCATGAAAGAGTTATGTAGCCTTTGATATATTTTACAGGGTCTATGGATAAAGCTTTTTTCACTAAAAGTGTAAAAATAAATAAGGTACATATGCACGCAATACCCCAAACCAAGTTCATCTGCACTGCTAATAACCAGACTGATATATTATTATACTAATTTGATCAATCAAAATGGTCTGATTAAAATACCTGTTGCAATTCAAGAAGTTTCCTCTCAACATCTCTGACTGCTTCGTGCCTTTCTTGAATTTCTGCCAGGGTGTCTATTATCTGCAAAGATAGATAAAACCTAAGAAACAAGGGAAAAATGCTTAATCTCATGGGATTAACTATTGCCTCCCAAAGAATTTCAACAACATACTACCTACTCCATCCCTAAATATAAAATCTAGTTAACTTTTTTGAAGAATCCTAAAAAAGTTATAATTTAAAGCATTTAAATTTATTATTTTTCTTCAAACTATTTTGTCTAACTTATAAACTAATATATAATATAATATAATGATACACGATATATGATAAAATTAAGTAACTTATTTACCTTAATCTCTTTCTAAAAAAGTCATATGGGTTTTATAATTAGGACCGAAGGTAGTATTTCATCCAGCCCCCAAACACTAATATGGAGTGGGGAAAGTGTAGAATGGAATGTTAACATTCAGACTGATAACATTTAAAGATCTTGCATAGGGACTTGAGGAGGGAGAAAAGGCAAGGGCCACTTATAGGAGAACAGACAAACCTGGCCTCTTCCTTGTTCCTGAATAGCCTTCTGGAAAATTTGTTCACTGTCTCCTGTCTCAATTAATCTATCAATTGTCTGCAAAATGTTAAATAATTATAAGAATAGCTTCAAAAAGTGACTTTCTTCAAGTAAAGCAAAAACTTAGAATATGAAAAATACCTCCTCATCGGCCCTTGTGCCAGTTACTGACAATTACATGACCAAATAAAAAAAAAAACTATATCAAGGAAACTTGTGTGAATCAAATTGCAGATAGATAAAATCAACAAGTAACAAGCAGAAATTCAAACCTGTAAAGACCCGTCTCTCAACAACCTCACGGTATTCTCGATGGATGGCTTCCCGCAGGACCTGCAAAGATTTTTCAAACAAGTTAATATTAATGAACATAATTTTTTTTACTTCAAAAAATCTCACAAAACTATTTAGATCAATCTACCTGAAATTCAGCCATCTTGTCCTTCAGCTTCTTTCTCAAGGCACTACAATAAAATTGAATCCAAGAAGTCATGAAAGATCATGCAAAATCTTTTCATTTTAAACAAATATCATGCAAAATCCTAAAATGGTTGCCTTTAACATGAAATATTGATCGCCACTAATCTCTTGTGATGATAATTTTAAGTAAAACTTCCAAGTCTCTAAAGGATATGATCAAACAGTGAAGGAACTTGTGCTGTAAATAATTGAAGAATTATGAAAGAACGGTGCACTGTTACAACTGTATACTATACCATATACGCAATACAATCCCCCAATCAATTTAGTTTTCTAAGGCACGTGTCAATGAAAATGAAAAATAAAAATTCAGATCATGACTAACGTGGTTGTTGCTGTTCTAGACCGGTCAACTCCTGATCCTTTTCCACACCCAGGCTTCTGCCTATTTGCCAAATTCTGCAATACATAATGAGTCATGAAAGGGGACGAGAGAGTTCGTAGCCAGAATCAAGGTATCAAACAAAGCAGAGAAAGATAAAAAGATATAGATCTAACTTCTCACCTCTTTGTCAAGTTCTTCAATTTTCGTCTTGATATGATGGGCAATTTTCTTAACCTCATCAACGTCTTTCTCCATTCTCTGCTTAATAGCTGCAGAGGAGTAATGGATCAAGAAGAATTAATATGAAATTTATTCGATCACACAATTTAGCCAATCTTGAAGTCTACTTCTTATCAAGTAAACTGTTCTCTTTTGTCTTCTATTTATTACTCTATGGCTAGGATTTGAAGTTAACATTTACTGTTATAGAGCCACAAAGGAGTACCAGTTTGCATATGTGCACACATATCACACCATATTATAAATGACTAATTATAATCATCAAGTTGTCAAATTGCAGTTACTACGGGGCATACATGGAAGACGCTAGTACTCATCAATTCCTCTTTTACTATTCTAGAATAATTGCATAGAACAGGTCATGGACGATAAACCAAATGGAGAAAGGACTTTGTGGTGTTGGGAAATATAAAACTGCATATGGGCAGCGCAGGAGATAAAAATGCAACTCATCCATTCAAGTGTCAAGGCAATGCAGCGCACGAAATTTAAACGATGTAAAATAGGTCGGACTTACTTTTCATGGCAGGAGCCTTGGTAACAGCTTTGGACTGCTCATGGGCATCCTGCATTAAATTTTAACACCAAAATTATCAAAGTGCTTGTTAATCTAGTTCAGAATATAGACAGTCAACAGCAATAGAATAATTAGTCATGAAACTACCAAGCAACATCTCAAGCTTTTTTCTTGAGCTTCAGAAGATAGAAAAAGAAAATCCAAATGCTGTCATCTCGCCATTCTCTTTTCCTCTCTTGCCCAAGCAAATCGCAAATAAACTGTTCATTCTAACAGGTTTGTCCATGTGTTGCAAAAACTAAACAACTAGAAAAGCTCTAGAAAATTGCAATTCTAGGCCACAAGAGTTCATTATGACCAATTTTCCTATCACTACTGTTTCTACAGATTGATGTCACCATGGGTGAACAAGGTTGTTCATCCAGACGATGCATATTACACTTAAATCAATACCATGCCTTTAATTCCAATTTATTCATGTATCATGTTTCAGTATCATTACAAAAATATTAGAAATCTAAGGGGTCAAGAAAAATCAACTCAAGAGTCAATACATATTCATACAAAAGTCGGCAAACAGCAGCCAAGCGTAAGAGAGTGGAACAGCTATACCTGAAGCTTTTTTAAAAGTTTATCCAGCTTTACATGTTGCTTATCAAGCTCCTGAACCTGGAAATCAATTCACAGTAACATTCGAATTGAGACATGCAAAATCACTGACCAAATTTTTTTTTTTTAATTTTTCAGTGAAATATAAATTTTATATAAATAAAATGCACAAGATTAATTTGTTGGTCAAAAAATATGCACAAGACAAAGTAATTGAATAGAAATATCAAAGAATTTAGATGAGAACAGATCATGCTGCTCAGAGACTTGTTTATATTTAGTAAATTTATAATACCTTTTTGAAGAAGTTATCCAAGCCAGTGTCTGTCGAATTCATCGCATTAGCCCCCAGCTCAATATCTCCACCACCATTGCCTTGCTCACGAGGGATCTCAAACGAATCCTACAAACAGATCCAATCATCAGCATATATGACTCAAATGTAGGCCACAGAACTGGAGGATGGCCACACTGGAATAAAAGGTGCCCATTCTTATAGCTACTGCCATATGCACGTCCTAGTAAACCTTCAGAAAACTAAAATACTAATATACTACAATAAGGCACATCACTGAAGCAGTTATAAAACACTCGCATTCCTTCACACTGAAACAAATAATTCAAGCAAAAGCACCAATTTAGTAGCTAAATATGACTAAAGCGTCAATTTAGTTCCAAAATTTTATTCTGGTTCGATATCATCCACAAAGTTCAAAAAAGGTGCTTTATTATCAATTTCTCTAACTCTTGTAGATCCATGAATAGAAGTGCCTAATGTTTGTTTAATCTCTCAATGGAATGTGGCTCATACATGGTTTAACGGTTTGAATGAAGATGCTAACATGAAACACTTGGCAACTCAGGTCTAAATCAAACAGCAAGACCAATCTTGAACTACATAATAGCGAAAAACAGTTTTTAACCGGTGAGCATCATTATGCCACCAATAAAGCTAAGCTGAAAACTTAGATAATGGAGTTAACATGGATAGGCAAAGGATGATATTGAACCTTTTTTAAACTGTGATGGATATATTAAACCAAAATTAATTTCTGGAACTAAATCAAGATCTCAGTAAAATTTAAGGAGCTAGAAGTGTGCTTTTGTCAAATATGACATTTTATTTGATTTATGTTTAAATCTAACATTGTTCCCTTTGTAGCATGTTTTTGTAGCGAAAAATTAGTCAGAAGGAAAGGAAGGTGAGAAGAAATGTTAAATTTAAATCTAAATATTAAAATACTAAACTGTGTCATTTCAATTCCTTTCCTTCGTCTCCATTCTCCTCAATCTCCTAACACACCCAAAGGCCAAGGCATGCCTATGAATGCATCTGGGAAATGACTTGGAATGTATCCGCAGCCCTCTCTCGCATATGGCCACGATTTAAAACCAACGTAACTTTTTGAAAAGAAATGTAATTCCAAAAATTACTTTTCCTCCTCTATGAGGCTTTTGTTCTTCTGCATGGCCACATTTGCGAATTTCCTTCTCTCTGAATTTGAAATGATACGAAGTTGCCAGGCAGTAGCATATTATCTAACACCAGATCAAATTTCGTTATCCAGGTAATCTCTTACTTCGGACGAGCATATCAGAATGTCGTGGTCGTATGACAAATCAAATCATTTGACATTTAGACAAGATCGGTACTTCAGTTCAAGTAACGAAACTCCAATTCCTAAAATATGATGAATAAGACAGAAAAGGCTTCTGAATTGGTAGATCGACTAAGGAAAAGCATTTGAAGTCCATCACAGTTAGTTAACAGCTGCGTATTTCCGCAGGGGACATATAAACATCAAATCAAAATATTCAGAATTCGCAATTTCCAAATTCCTTCATTTTACAACCTTTTCTCCGGAAGAAAGTGGAAAGACTGATGCAGAAAGTAAACCAAAATTCACATTCAGATTGCCCAAACGCGAGACAAATAAAAAATCAAATATCCCATTATAGCCAATCCTAGATCAGAAAAGACCATAACAAGAACATCCAAATACGTCCCAACAAACAAAAATACCCCGTCAATCAACAATGACGAAACAAAAATACAAGTTAAAGAATAATACATTACCGTTAGAAGATCGTTCATTGTGGGAGAGAGCTAAAAAGTTTCAAGGCTGAAACTTTATCAAAGGTGAGAAAATAACAATCGATGGCTAGTAATGGCCTGGTGATCAAGATACCAGGCCTTGGAATCTGCAGAAAGAAAGGGTAAAGTGAAGGAGGAAGCGTGGTTTTGGTTTTCTTAATCAGAATGAGTTGGATACTTGGTATGGAATTGGAACCACCCTAGGACAGATAGACAAGACGGAGAGGAGACAGCTTGAAAGCAATTTTCTTCTTCTCAAAAACGTTGTAAAATGAAATAAGGTCTCATTTTTGTTTAATTTACTGATCTTAATAAATAATCAATCTATAGCTGTGAGTGTGGACACCACTTTTCAGTAGTTGATTCATTCGATTATAATTTTAATTCAATAATTTTGGAGCAGATTTAGCGTTATTAAATTAAGAGGACTCTGATGCAGTGTTATTTAATTAAAATTGACTGATAATTGAATTGATTTGCTATATGACGTCAGTCCAGGATTTAATACGTGAGAATTTATTATCTGGGGGTAGATAGTGAAATTAGCCAGATTAAAAAATTGATTGCTTTGTTTAAACAATTTTTTAACAACAGACTAATCGACTATTTTGTACAGTCACCGTCTCATCTTTGGCATTTACACAGTCAATATTTGGTGAAGTGCGCCCCTTTCCAAGAGTAAAAGCACATCACCCAAAGCTGGCAAAACAAGAGCATATCACCTAAATTCACGCAATCTGTTTGCCAACAAACTTCCGGCTATCACGTCACAACCTCAGCAATACTTTCTTCACTTATTTAGTTTCGCTGATACGAGTATAACCTAACTTTAATTTGAAACATGCTTAAATGTAAAATTTATCTTAAAAGTATTGTTTAAATGACGGTTTTACCTTAAAAGTATGATTTAGGGCAATTTTGTTTTACAAATTTGTAAAATGGGGCAATTTTGTCCATGCCGTCAATTGACCGTTAATTGGTCAAATATATTGAGCTGACAGTCCACAGATCATCAATCATAGTTTTGCTAAAGTGAAAATTTGTACCATAACTTTTCAATCTAACTTTAAAAAAGAAGAATTAGATGACAGGTGGATTTTTGAGACAAATTTTCACATTAATAAAAACAAATTGGAATTCAACATATGTAGTCAACTAACAGTCAAAATTAATATATTTAAAACTTTTAGGACAAATTTTCACTTTAGCAAAAATATAGCTGATGACTTGTGGATTATCAATTCAACATATTTGGTCAACTAATAGTAGGGGCAAAATTGCCCCATTTTACAAACTTCTAGGGCAAAATCGCTCCTTAGGCAATACTTTCAGAGCAAATATGACCTTTAATCCTTTGAAATATAAGACTTCTTCTATAGACTGTAAAAAAATTTATATTTAAAGCTTAAGGGAGTATTTTTTTTAATATAATTTACAATATATAAAATAAATGATAAATACATGAGAGATTTTATTTTAGGATGCTTAAACATATTATCCCAAAACTAATTCAAATGACCCTGACAATTCCTCAATAACCAGCTCTTAACTTAATTTTATAGTATATTTGACAAGTACCATATTCGATTACAAAAAGCTATTTTGTTGTTATATTTTACAAGATAAAACTTTGTTAATTTTTTAACCCATACCATATAAAATCACTTAAAACAGGCTAATTCAAACACCGACTAAGTATTTATTTAAAGATCATTTTGATGAGCAGTGGAATAAATGACTTATTTTTTTAAAAAAAATGGTTTATCATAAGTGACTTAAGAAAAAAAATGACTTGTGTTTGACTTAGAAGTAATAGGAGTAACTTTTTTTTCTTAAGTCACTTGTGTTTGGATGATAAATAAAAAAGTGATTTATGATGTTTTTTTAAGAGTTATTTTTTTAAAAAAAAAAGTTTGTCATGTATTTGAGTCATAAAATTCTTTAATTAGGCTCAGGAGTTCAATCCCCACTTAGGCATGGAAAAACGTTAAATCTTTTGGCCAGATATTCAACCCTTATGGTGCCTACAATTAGCAAATCTAAATTAGTCCAAATTCGTTGAGTTCCTCGTGACATACGGATTAGCTTGGGACACCGAGTGAGAAATCTGTAAAAAAAAATTAACTATTTGAATATTGGTAATAATTTAGTATTGTGCCAATTAATTCATTCTCGTTGACAAAAAAAATTATGTCTGTCTTATAATATTTTTCCTAATACATATTAATGTAATATTCACAAAGAGAATTAAATATTTTATTAAAAAAAAGAAGAAGCCAAGTGTGGCAACCATGAGAAGAGGGGGCTTAGTGGGAAAAATGACAGAAGAAGGGGTTGGCGTAGGACTAGAAGCATTTGGTACTACGTATTTACACTGTAAATTGTTTGTGCTAGTATTGTTAATTGAGATATTTTTGTTGTGAATTAAGATACATGTGTTGTTAAAAATCCAGTAGCACTTTTGTAATTACAGAAAAAGAAGGTATAAAGTAACTGATTTAGGATTTTCGAATGGGAAATTTGCACTCAAGTCCTAGTTAAGACAAAATACATCAGATAGGTCCCCTGAAATCAACAAATTACATTAAAGTCCCAAGGGACTTCAATGTCATTAATTTCAATTAGTCAATTACCCATTTGCCCATCTCATTTAAAACAAAATTGCACCCATGTCACTAGAGACAGAACCCAAATAGAGCAGTTAACGTATAGCACCACGAAAGCTTTCAATGCTTCGTTACTGAACAAATTTGGTGGCAAATGACGGAGAGTAAACGACAAGGTATAGATTCCATTTTATTGCACCTATCTTCTTCATCTAATGTGGCTGATTCTTTACACCTATAAGTTCTGGAGATATGAGTGTTTTTTCTGACCTAAAACAGTAAAAAAGATTAAAACTTTTTGGTTTAATCATTGATAAATAGTGAAGGTTGTGTGGGTATAGTAGCACTATTCTTGAATGTTATTTGTGGGCTACCCATTAAGTGTTGGTTGTGGTTTGATGATGTTTGCTTTAGGGTTTAGTCCTTCATCTCTGTTTCATGGGTGATGATGCTCTGTTTTCTGGGCTGTACATGTTGTATTTCTGCAATGAAGGGGAAAGGGATGAAGAATGGGGTGAAATTTTGAAGTTTAATTTGTTTTATTGCGTGGTGGCGTGAAGGGAAAATGGGTTGTTAATAGCTGCCGCGACAGTTGCTAACAAAGGTGCATGAGTTGTTAATGACAACCTTGCAACGTGTAAAGATCTTAGTTATTGATGATAGGTGATTAAGATTGATTTCAAATGTGTGAGTCTTTTTTTGTAGTAAGTACTTATTTTATGCATTAAAAATGGGGGGTCCATGAATATGGTGTGAAAGTTGTATGATTGGTATTGCTGAACTGTGTAGTCAGAAAGGTGTTGTAAATGTGGGCAGAACTAGTTGTTAATAATGGTGAATGAGTTGTTAATGACAACTGTTACGTGCAGGTGGACAGTGGTGATGGCCAGCACTTCAGGAAAGAATCTGGTTTGTTTGATTCATATTGGGGGAAGGTTTGCAGTCAGTGAACACGGTGATACGATTTATGTTGGAGGAAGTGTGAGATCAAGAACCATTAAAGAAGGGACAAGTTATGAA
>JBAGKO010000010.1:6752361-6764955 GCA_037177275.1 Acacia concinna
AATGCATAATGAGGGTAAAAGTGTGCAATTCAGTGGGAAAACACTCAAGAAAACCATGTTAATATGGTGTCAGATCAATACTTCTTCCCTTTACCCGTCCCTTTTTTTTGTTTGGCCCGTTTACTGTATTCCGATCTCTTCTCATCACTCAACAAATTCCAAGAGTCTCTGACTTCTGGATTTACCTATTTAAAGGTGTTTAGAACATCACACTTGTTCCCCTTCCCCTTTTTGCTATGCTTCTCCTTGTTCTTATCCTCCTTGTTCTTATTCTCCTTCTCTTCATAAAACACTTCAGTAAACAAAGTGTACCTAAAGTAATTTGGCGCCCTTGTTCCAACTTGCCGAGATACTCCTAGGCTATTGTGCATTCACCTTCGAACAATAGAGACCGTAGAGGAGAACTCGCCGAGAGAGACAAAACCATGGAGGAGAATGGAGAAAGTCGACTCCAAAACTTCAAATTCGTCTTCCCTCTCTCTTCAGATTAACAAGGGCATAATGGACTTTACACATTTCAAATTAATGACAGAGAGGTCCCTTGGGACTTGGGAGGAGTATATTGTTTTCACGGGATCTATCTGCCATATATTTGCTTATTCGAGACCTGAGTGTAAGTTTCCCTTTTTGAATTTGTTGTTCAAATTTATCTTTTCTCTATTTTAACTGTATTTTTTTAGAATTTTTCTTCATAATTAAGACAAGAGAGAGTGCTTCATGATGAGAATTTATTAAGAGGGATCTTTAAGTGCTAAACTATGAGACTACCTAACTGGTTTAAAGCAAGCTTGAGACATGGGCATAAGGAAATTAGTTCTACTTACAAACTGTCTTGACACCTGGAGATTATGTCGAGAAGGATGTACCGAATTACACATGCAACGAAGCTTGGTGTTGGAGATTTGAAATTTAGTAGAGCGTAGCTGGTAAATAGAGATTTGTCATATCCCAAGGAATCTAAACCTGATTGCAGATAACCAGTTCGGATTCTACTTGAGAGATAAACTTCACATTAACTTAGTTCATATGGAACTGGGTTAGCAATAGTAATTTGTTTCTGTTTGTTTTTTTAACTTTTATCATGTATGAGGAAAAAAAAAAAGAGTGCTACTGTACCACTGATGCATTAAGTGAAATGGATTTTAAAATCAGAAAAAAATTGGACCTTAAACATTGCAGCAGAGCTAAAAAGATTGTCTTTATGTCGTGCGGTGAAAGAAACGCTATCCCACCTCGCTCTCGACGCGGAAATTCCAACTGAACCGTCACACCGCGTGAGCCTTTTAATTTATCAACAGTCAATGTCACATCCTCTGGAATTCCCACTTCCCACCACATCGAACTAGAGTTATATAAATCCCTCAAAACCCACCCACCGACTCATCGATCCTTCAAATCTACTAGATTCCGGATTCTCTGTTTCACTTCAGCGAGCTGCTCTTTATCTCTTTGCATCCAATTACCCTGTACCTGCTGTCTCCGACCGGTACCTTTTCTATCTCTGACTTCAGATTTTGCATTTGATTTAACTGTGATCCGATCCTTTGGCTCGCTGTAATTTTGACTGTCTGATCGTGTTTTCCATCCTTTGATCCGTGTCTCCATGTCTTGAAGTGAACTCGACTGCTTGGAAGTTTTTTGATCAAATCTAAATTTATGCTTTAATTATCTTCTGATACATCTTATCCAGCTGAATCGGTTCTAAAGTTAGTTGTCAATCCAGTGAGGCTGAGTAGCGTTTGACCCTGAAAAAAGAGTCGTTTAATTAAGATTTGATGCTGGGAGGCTTTTCTTGCTGTTTTGTGTTGTAGTTGAAATCTTTGTTCTTCTTTGTTTGATTCAGTTATGATTGGGGATTGATTTGATCTTTTTTTTTGGGGGTCAAGGGGATTGATTCAATCTTAACCATGTAAATAATAGCAGTAAAACGATTCATTGACCCATCTTAGCAGTCGCGACGCAGTTTAGATCAACTGAAGCTGACAGGTTGTATTGTGCCTGTCAGTTCCCTACAAAGAGAGAGTTTCATGTTAAGGAAGCGCTCGCTATGCATCCAAGTCTCTCCAATTATCCCTCGAATGACTTTCACTGCAACAAAAAATGTTAGTTATATTCGGGCGGATATATCCAACATTAATACCAAAATCTTTAAAATTTAATGGACCGACTAATCCAAATGATGCCAAATGGTTTGGTTAATGATTCAACACCGCTTCCTTCGTAGCCATATTAACACACTATAAGAAATCGAATTGATCGATTGCCATTTGCCCTATGTGCTCAGATAGCTGGTTTTTTTCTCCCTTATCTTTCTTTTTCAAGGAAGTTACGTTTGCTTGATAATTGATTAAAGTAGTACGTGATGTTTATCTTATGTGTTGCTAGTTGTGTTTTGAGTTCATCATGCAAATTAACAGTTTTGCTTCTTTACTGGCTCACGTTTTTCAGTGACCTTCCAGATTCAGTCAAGGCCTTTTACATGACTCTTGAGAAAATATAGATATGGATGACAAGACTGAAATATCTGTTGAAATGAAGACTGAGGATAAAAGCCCTGGTGGGGTGGAGGTGGAGAAAAAGGATATTAAACTTGAGATGAAGAACAAGAATGAAGAGAAATTGAAGAAAAAGAAGAAAGATAAAGAGTCGGAGGGGGGAGATGGTGAGGAGAAGAAAAAGGAAAAGAAGGAAAAAGATAAAAAAATTGACAAGGAGAAGGAGAAGGAGAAGGGTAAAGAAGATGAGGTTGGTGAAGAGGAGAAGAAGAAGAAGAAGGAAAAGGAAAAGGAAAGGGATGAGAAGGTCGAAGAAAAAGACAGAGAGAATGAGGACGCAGAGGACAAGAATAAAAAGAAGGATAAGGAAAAGAAAAAGGAAAAGGAAAAGAAGGAGAAGGGTAAAGACAATGAAGGCGAGGATAATGAAGAGGTTAAGAAAACGATTGGTGAAGATAAGAAGAAGAAAGAGGAAAGGAAACAAAAGGTTGAAAAGTTAGAGAAAGACAAAGGAAAAAACGATGAAGGTAGGGATGACGAAGAGAAGAAAGAGAAGAAGGTCAAGGATAAGAAGAAAAAGGAGAAGAAGGAAGAAGATTTAGAGAAGGGCGAAGGAAAAGAAGATGAAGATGAGGACCGCGAAGAGAAAAAGAAGAAGAAAAAGGACAAGGAAGCCAAGGTAAAGGAAAAGAAGGGTGAGGCTGAGAAAGAGGGCAAGAAAGAAGTGAAGAAGGAGAAGAAATCTGAAGAAAAAGAGGATATCAAGGGTGATGATGCTTCGAGAGAGATTGAAGTGAAAGGAGGTGAAGAGGAGGAGAATGAGGAAGATGGAGAAAAAGATGGTGGGAAAGAAGCTAAAAAAGAGAAGAAAAAAGAAGACAAGGACAAAGGTGGGAAGAAGAGAAAAGTGGGTGAGAAGGATAAGAGCAAGGATGTTGGCAAGCTAAAGCAAAAGCTGGAAAAAATTAACACCAAACTGGAAGCCCTTCTTCTACAAAAGGCAGACATAGAAAGCCAGATAAAAGAAGCAGGGAATGAGAATCAAGTAGCTGTTGCGAAGGTCAAGGACGCAGAATAGTACGTAACTGCTCGGGATATATATACTGCATGTAGTAATACTGCCTCGCATTATGCTGAGTAAATAACGAGCCTTTGTATGTGAATTATGAGTTATGTTATGACACAATTCTGCATGTTCAAATGTTTCAGTGCGTTTAATTTCATTTCCTGCCACACCAGCTGACTCCCAGGGGAAATGTCGTACCCTTGCACAGATAATGAGATTTTGTTTTTTTGGGGCCAACACAGAAAATGAGATGATTTACATGTTATATAATCAGTTCAGTTCTTTTACTTTTTTTTCCCTTTTCAACTTATAATTGCAATTAATACTCTAAAAAAAATACATCTGATAACTCTCAGTGTAGGCTACAACAGCTAATTTTTTTAAGGATGTTCTTGAGAACGGACTGGAATAACCTTTGACAAAGGCTGGTTGATAAATTAATAAATTGATTATTTTTTATTCAATTGTATTGCTCCCCGATCATGAAATGCCTACAGTTGGGGAACAGGTAGGTCTATCAGAGGGATTGGTCATAATGATTAGGTCTAAAATCTATAGCTGTCTTTGAAGGGTTGATGTTGATGGATCCTATGAAAGAATAAATGCCGGCAAGTATTTGTAGATCGAAGTAATACTTTCCGGTCCTTGATTTACCACTGTAAATATTTGATGCTCAAAGATGTACACAATAGTCTCCTTCATTACAAGATTTACAAGCTTCTTAATAAGCTACATGATAAATGGTGCACACCACCTCACGGATATGTAAAGATTGACGTTGATGGATCAATGAAAACGCACTTACAAGCAACTTGTGGGGATTAGTTCGTAAGCAGAAAGAAAACTGGGTGGAAGGCTTTATGCAAAAATTGGGAGCTTGCTCATGAATTATGGTTGAAATATTAGTAATTCATGCGGGCCTATAAGTATATAAGGCTTTCGGCTTCAAACGGATACGAGTGTATTCGGACTCCACAAAGGCTATTTACAATATGAAAGATTGAGAGAATTTCCATCCCCTTTAAGAGGAAATTTATGACACTAGATCCCTAATATTCTCTATTAGATTAAACGCAATCTACCATTGATGTTAAAAAATAAAACCACCTACCGAATGATGTTCTCTTTGTTCCATATTTTTACCTTTTTTTTTCCCAAATCATGTTTTGACTTTCCACCATTCTTAAATATTATTATTAAATTATACTGCACTAAACGAGGTATAAATGTCCGGTTGACATGTTTCTAAACTCACGGAATAATTTCCCACTTAAGAATTATGATCACAATACTTAAATTTTTTTTTTTTGGCAAAAAATATAATATTACAAACACCAGTATGCGAAGCCGAATAAAAGCTCTAGAAAAATCCTATCAATACAACCTAACTCTCAACTAAACCAAAAAATATATACGCATTTCGTTCCTATTTATAAGACCTTTTTAGAGAATCCTAAAAAAATTCTAAAAAAAGTAATTACATTATTTTAAGATATTAAAGTCTGTCGTTTTTCTTTAAATTATGTTATTTGACTTATAAACTACTATATAATGTAATAAAACACAATAAATGATATTATTAAATAATGTAATTAGCTTTTTTAGGATTCTCCAAAAGAGTTTTATAAATAAGAACTGAGGGAATACTGTTCAGCATATCTACTAGGTTCCTACTATTCATTCAACTACTCACCGTACTTCCATAATCACTTTTTTGGGTGTGTTTGTTGTAAATATTGTAATCGTCACTTTTAAAAAAATAAAATTGAATAAGAATAAGATTGAGTAATTTGATATATGTTTAGAATAAATATTACAGAAGTCATTTATAAGTTACTTATAAAAAATAAAACTTATTTGATTGAAATTTTTTAAAAGTTACTTTTGATGAAAAATGATTGAAAATGTTATGGATCATATTATATATATACTGTGATATTTAAAAATTATAGCAGAAAAATGAAAATAAATTTTTATAAAAATGAAAAAATAAAAAATCTAAAAAGTATATAACTAATAACACGGTTAAATAAATAAAAATGTATATAAAGAGGGATGCAAAAAAAGTCAATTAGGTCTTATAATTAGGATCGAAGGGAGTCTTATTATATGTAAATATAGTGTGATATTTATACTATCTCCAGTTCAAATTATAAGGTTTAGTTGACTCTTTTGACTTCTTTAATTTCTCTAACAATAATTAATTGGGTCTTATAATTAGAATTGGAGAGAGTCTTATTACATGTAAATATATTGTAATATTTATACGACTTTTGATCCTAATTATAAGATTTAGTTAACTCTTTTGACTTCCTTAATCTCTCTAAACAAATCAATTGGGTTTTATAATTAGGACTGGAGAGAGTCTTATTACATATAAATATATTGTGATATTTATACTACTTTTGATCTTAATTATAAGGCTTAGTTGACTCTCTTGGCTTCTTTAATTTCTTTAAAAACACTAACTAAATATTATAATTAGGACTGGAAGAAGTATATATGACATGTAAATATATTATGATATTTATACTACATTCAATCTTAATTATAAAATATAATTAATTTTTTTTAGAGAAGGGAAGAAAGCAAAATAGGTTATTTAATTATATCATATTTTATGTTTTATTATATAATATATTAGTTCATAAGTTAAACAAAATAATTTGAAATAAGGATAAAATTTTATACTTTAAAATAAAATAATTAGTTTTTTTAGAATTTTTTAAAAACTCAACTGTATCTTATAATTAAAAATAAATAAATAAATGATGATAGGAAAAAAAAAAGTGGACATGTGAACAACGATCGATGTCAAAAGCATCAAAATCATGCTGCTATCCAGTGTGTGTTTGGATGACAGTCATAAGTCACTTATAAGTTACTTATTGCGGAATACGAAGTAAGTATGCGAGAGGGGTTTTTCTCGTATTGTGCAATAAGTATAAGCAAACGTTAAAACAAACACAGCCAAATCCCACACGATTTGGGTGATTCGAGCGGTAGACATGAACGTTGGTCCAAACATGAAAAACCTTTTTTTTTTTTTCAATTACAATCTGACAATGGTGGGTCAAATATTGGAAAATAGAGGGTCAAACGTTGGGCCAAACACACACAATTAGTCTATCTCACGCTTGGCAAATCTACCATCTCAGATTCACTAGGTT
This sequence comes from Acacia concinna, assembly GCA_037177275.1. Taxonomy (NCBI): domain Eukaryota; kingdom Viridiplantae; phylum Streptophyta; class Magnoliopsida; order Fabales; family Fabaceae; genus Acacia; species Acacia concinna. Next base: position 6,759,093 of record JBAGKO010000010.1, read on the forward strand.
CCAATTCAGTTTTTATCACAATAACAAACAAGTAACGAACAACTGTTTCTCATTACTTTGAGATCTAGACTATTTAAATTTAAATTTAAATTATCTAAATTTAAAAATTTTAATTTGTTATTTTTTAAATGATAAATTTATTTTTATGAGAAATGATAGTTATGAAATTATCTTTATTTTTAATTCCACATATAATAAAATAAAAATTTATTTTAAATAAAATTATTAAATTAAATTAAATCTAAATTGTCCAAATTTAATCTAATAGTAAAAATGAGTGATGAGCACAATTTTACTCATCTTAATTATGAACATTTTATGTGCTCCCCAAATAGACTTTTCATAGCATGTTTGGAGTGGCAACGAGAGGCACAAATCATACCATGTTCCTTCAAAACGTCATATTGCAATTTTTTGTCAAATTGTGGGTGTATGTCCGGGCGATTTGCATTGCTCAAACCGTATGATTGGCATAACGCTAAAATGGTGTTTTTCCATGTAATTTGGGCAGTGTAATTTGGACAACTTTTTTTTTTATAAAAAAATTATGTTATAATTTGTCCATTCCAATCCTAATTGTAAAACTCAGTTGATGTTATAATCGTTTTCACTACTTCGTACTTGTCACTGTTTATGTTAGCGAATTTAAAAAAACTCAATTTGGTCCATGGTACTTTAGTGTCTTTTTGAAATGTTAACATCCTTTTTGAGATTTTTGAATTTGGGGAGGTATTTTTCTAGAATTCTTCATTTTTTTTAACCTAACCAAAAAGTTGAGTGCAGGGTTCACCAAAACAAGAAAGGAGAATTCCAGAAAAATACCTCCTCAAATTCCAAAACCCCAAAAGGGATGTTAACATTTTAAAAAGACACTAAGGCAGGTACCATGGACCAAATTAGGGTTTTGAAATTCGTTGACATAAACAGTAGTAATTTTCACAAGATGAGTAATGGTTTTCACAAGAAGAGTAATGGACTTCGCTAGTTTGTGTTAGTCCGTATTAATCACTCTCTCCCCCTCGAAAATCGCTTACGTGAATAGTATTGTATTTTCACCATTTGAGTAATAGTTTTCGCAAGAAAAGTAATGGTTTTTGCTACTTCGTGTTGATCACTTTCCCTCTCCCCTCCTCTCACGGTATTGTCCATCTGACACTAACACTGTTCATCTGACAGAGGAGAGAGAGGAATGTACCCGTGACATGAACAATGTTGGATTTTGCACTATTTGAGTAATGATTTTCATTAGAAAAGTAATGGTTTTCACTACTCCATGTTGGTCACTGTTCATGTCAGTAAAATTTCAAAACCCCAATTTGGTCTATGGTACCTTAGTGTCTTTTTGAAATGTTAACATCCTTTTTGGGGTTTTGGAATTTAAGGAGGTATTTTTCTGAAATTCTCCCAAACAAGAAACCATTTAAAAAGCGCTTAGGGATAATATTTAAGAATTGTTTGTCAATAAGGTTCTCACGGAAAGTGTGTTTAGATAACATGTGAAAATTACTTTTTGAGTGAAAACCATGGGTTAGGAAAAAATTACACAAATACATAAAAAAATTCTATGATTACTTTTTTATATAGTTCCTAAACCATTATTTTTGGAGAAGCTTTTTTTCAACACTATTTTGCACAATAAATTTCCCTAACATACCTTTTCTCTTTCTTCTCTTTGCTTTCACAAGATATCTCCAGCCCGATAAACTAATGATTAATCCTCCGCTTTCCTCTTTCCTTTCTTCCACATTTTTAACAAATATCATTTTTATTTTATATGTTCCAAATCTCAGAACCCAACACAAAGTAAAGATGGATAAAATTAGTCAATTAAACCAACCTATCTAAACTGCATACCGGACTTTAGAATTGCCTTGTGCGGCATGTGTGTGATTGAGAATAATTTCTCTTGTTTAAACGGGGAGAATCTATGGAGAAAGAATTGCATCATTCTTGGAGATGTGTTTATTGTTGAATAATAAACATATTAAAACAAAAGAACTGAGAAGAAGAGTTGTTTAAATAGAATAGTATTCGTATAAAAAGATATCACAAGATCATATATTGTCTACCTCAAACCAGTTTCAAGTCAAAATCTTACGTCTAAACAAAATTCAATTTTGTTTTGATGATAATCTTGACTTAGTGGCGTTTTTTAATGTTTTTTTTATTTTATCGCCACCATGACATAGGGAAAAAAAATTATATATTAACATAGAACATAGGACATTGGGTGCTCTATATACAAGGCAAAATTGGTTGGTTCCTCCTCCCAACTATATATTGAGAGTCGGCTGTTAAACATACAAGTTAGATAATTAATTTATAAATATTTTAAAAATTTATAAAGTTAGCTATTTGTTAAAAGAAAATGTGATATGTATTTTTTAAAACATATAAATTATCTTACGTAATTCCCTTATTTCCTCTTGTCATAATGCTAAGGAAGCATTCATGGAACCATTTTGGAAAACCTACTTTCAATGTTATTATTCATTGTTTCATTAAGCATTATTATACGAACGAATCCTCCACATAGGCATAGCTAGATTCATTGTTACCGTAGGAACATTATAAATACGTTATATATACGCACGAATCCTTCTCCACATGCATTCATTGTTTCACAAGCCAAACCAACACCGCCGCCATGGCTATCATTCTCTCTTCTCACACAGTTTTTCCTTCTGTTCCAACCCCTCCTCTTACCTCACCTTCCTCCTTATGCGAACAATTCAAGCTTCCCACTCATGCTCCTCTCCTCTACGTTTACAAATCCAATAATATCCCTCATCAACATCTTCAACCCCATCGCATTCTCATCACGTCTCTCAGCCAAGCTTTGGTTCCTTTCTATCCCCTCGCCGGCAGATTGTCTTGGTCTGCTGTCGGAGGAGGCCGCTGGGAACTCCATTGCAACGCCAAGGGAGCTCACTTCTATCAAGCCTATTGTCGCTCTACTTTGGACGACCTGGGTGACTTTGTGCCTGCCCAAATCGTTCAGCAACTCATGCCAGACATTGATTATGATTGTCCCATTGAACAAGTTCCTCTTCTGGCGGTGCAGCTGACCAGATTTTCATGTGGCGGCCTCACCGTCGGGGTGGCCATTTGTCGCGCTGTCATTGACGGAACCGCCTCCATGCGGTTCGTCAAAACATGGGCCAAGTTAGCCAGAGGAGAGCTTCCAGGTCCAACCGAAATGCCATTCAACGATCGAACAGTGCTTGATTCATGCAAACTGAATAAGACGCCACGTTTTGACCATTCTGAGTTTCACCCAGCCCCCCTCTGGGCAGGTCACTTAGAAGGATCAGAACGCGAAACAAAGACAGATGTTGTCGTTTTGAAGCTCACGAGACACCAAGTCAACAAGCTGAAGAAGAAAGCCGGCGACTTTGCCTCACCTAATAAACGGCCATACAGTAGTTTCGAGGTGATCGCCGGGCATGTATGGAGGTGCGTTAGCAAGGCACGTTATGCCGGCAACGACGACCAGCCAACGAGGTTGTCGACGCTGGCCAACTGTAGAAACCGTCTGAAACCGCCACTTCCCAGTGGTTATGCAGGGAACGCAGCTTTTCCAACTGTTACATCAACCTGTTCTTTTCACGAGCTCATGCACAAGCCTCTGAGTTTTGCGGTAGGGCATGTCAGGGAAGCACTAGAGAGGCTGACGGACGAGTACGTGAGATCTGTTCTTGATTATATTGAGAGGGAGAAGGAGATGAAGGTGGTGAGGTACAATTTTCACTACCCTGCGAGGAGTGTATGTGAAGGAGAATTTAAGGGGAACCCGAATCTGTTTGTGGTCAGTTGGATGAATTTTTCGTATCGAGAGGCTGATTTCGGGTGGGGAAAACCCGTTTATTTCGGTCCGGGTTTCATGGATTCTGAAGGTAAGGCTTTTGTTGTCAATAGTGCTGATGGTGATGGCATCGTTGTTGCCATTTGCTTGCAGACACTTCATATGGACACTTTCAAGAGACTGTTTTTCCAGGATATCGATGAGGTCCTTCCCGTCTCAAAGTTATGAAGTTCAGCACAGTACTAAAAAAGGCATAAACAAAGTTACAAAAATTAATTGGTTTGTTCTTATAATTTTCTCTTTTCTTAATCAGTTTTATGTGTTTTTTATTAGGCCTTACGGTTTTTCAATTGTGATGTGTCAAATAGGACTTGTGTGATCTTCCAACGCTTAACCTATGTTGGCGTCAACCTCTTCACCTAAAAATTTTTTGTAGCAACATCTGTAAAAATACAATCAATAAATGGTTTGAGTCGCGTCTAAAAACACTATCTTTAGGAGATATTTCACAACCACTACTACAAAAAAATATAAAAATAACGCACATATTGTGGTGTCTCTTAAAAAAACGCTACAAAAAATCAATATATATTATTAAAAAATTATAAAAAAAAGACATATTTCACGTACCAAATAAAAAAAACCTCTATTGGGGCGCTCACTTGAATGAACGCCCCAATAGGGGCACTCAAATGATTGGGGCTAGCTGGCCCCAACTACTCTTCCTTCACGTGAATGAAGAGTGGTTGGGGCTAGCTGGCCCCAACCATTATTTGAGTGCCCCTATTAGGGCGCTCATTTGGGGTACTTTTTTCGGGTGCTTATTTATATGAGCGCCCTAATAGGTAGTTTTTTTTAATGATATATATTAATTTTTGTGGCGTTTTTTTAAACAAGCGTTATAATAGATAGAAATTTTATTTTCTTCCCTTATTTTTATCCTCCCGTTTATTTTTTTGACTCTTTTATTTTAACTCCGTTTTTTCTTTTTCTCTTAGTATCTTCTTCGTTTCTGTCCCCTTTTTCTTTATTTCTCTCAGTTTTATAGTTCCACCTCCATTAGAGTTTAAGGTAAACATAATTCATTTGATCCGGTCCTTGCTGTCAAGGTATTTAATTTAACATAGCATTATGAATCCTAATAAGTTCTTTCATGTTTTTTTATATTCATTTTATTTACATGCCTTGTACTATTTAAATTATTATAATAAAGTATATGCACTAAAAAAATTATAATAAAATCTCTTTGATACAGGAATTTTTTACGGAAGAGAGAAATATACAGTTGAAGAGATAGAGAAAATTATTGAGGAAAATCTTACGTCAATATTTTGAGCAATAATGCAGCTTATTTGAATGTTCTTAAAGTGGCCTAGCACTACAAACTACTTCAGATATTTATTATTTACATTATGACTTTTCTATTTACTCCTAACAGTTTGCTTCTGTAGCTTGGTGTCCATGTTAAATATGAATTTTGATAATAACATATTGTTTATGATTTACTATCTTGTTGCTGCCACTGTGTGATATTAATTTTAATCCGTTTTGAGTTTAGAGAGCTGCCCATGTGTATGCGGAGGCTAAGAGGGTGCATGTTTTCAAGGACATTGTCTCATCAAGAATCAGAAAGAAAAATTATTTTTTAAAAAAAAAATTAGACTCCTGTGACGCTATTTTAATATCTCAAACAATTTACACTTATACCATTGTTCTTTTCCAATGGTCATTGCTATTTGGCAATCACATATCATCGACACTAAGTGCCAGTTTCACGCTAAAAATTTTGCTAAGTTTTCAGTTGTAGCTATCTTCAGAGTAATAAACTCTTACTCATACAATATTTTAATTTTGGCTATCAATGGATTTTCTCATATAAAACTGAAATTCAGTCATCCCTGTATTTTAATACAACGAGAATCCACTTTACATGATACCAATATTTATGATATCAAATAACTATATTTCACTCTCCTCATGAGAGTTAATATATGTTCAATCTCCATATAACATATATAAGCTATATCTAACAAGGATTAACATGTTAATGCAACAAAT
>JBAGKO010000010.1:6765055-6788665 GCA_037177275.1 Acacia concinna
CTAACTCTGTGTAGCGTGTTACACTACTTAAGCCTAATAATTCACACAAAATAGTGATTTATCAGCCTGTCACTTGGATATTTAGTAATAACATCTAAAATATAATATTTTAATATGGCCGGTTCAACCCACGGTCTGACCCGATTGAACCCTTTGAACTCAGAATCCATACCATGACCAGTTCTTTGGCTAATCCGATTTTTTGTACCTTGATTTATGGCCAAAAACTCGGTCTGACTAAGAATTATTAAGAACATCAATGATTCACTAAAAATTTCTTGAATCTCAAAAAATCATTCTAATCATTTTATACTGTTATGGACTCCTATAATATTTTTTGCGATTTTATGGGAATTTTCAGGGCTTTCGGACTTGACTGAATTTTGACCTGAAACTTTGCGAAATGTTTCTTCTTTTTATATAGACCCTTCCCCGAATTTCACTTTAATTGTTGTGAGATCTCTCAATTTTCTACAGATTAGGGCCTTGGTTCATCCTGAATACCTCACTAGAGTTCGAAAAATATTATGATGTTACACTCCTCTTATGTCTGTCAGAACATTACAACCCCACATCTTTTCTCTATTAGAACAACCTCACTTTTCAAAGGACATTTGTGTATAATTTTAAAAATCCAAATTCCCCCTTTAACACCAATGTGTCTTTTGCAAATTTATCATCATTTTCTGAGTTTTCCAATTTAAGAAAGTATTTAACTGAAATTTTCCCAATGAAAATACTTGCTCAGGAGAAAAAATGTTTCCAATCCCGGATGCAGAAATTTTCCCAACCAACAATAAAATTGCATTACCTTCTTGGTGATTGTATGACTAGCTTTCTTCCATCAATATGATGTGTTTATTAACGAACCAATTTGTAAGGATTTTTATAAGTGTTGTTTGAGTAAAGACTAACAACTATATTTGGAAGGGTTGGCAAAACCAAGAAAATTATGTTTGGATGGAAATAAAATTAACGATGAAAATATTAGACGTGAAAATTTTCAAAAATAGCATAGCAATTTTTTTTTCATTTTTTAAAGTTTTCAATCCTAGTATTCCTCATATTTTTCACCACTTTTCTCCTTGTCCAAACATAAGGTAGAGAGCTAATGTCTTGATTTTGACAAGTCCCCAAGCTAATTAATTCACCTAAACTTGTTTCATATTTTGAAGGGTTAAGAGATATTTTTGTTCTAAAAATTATCACTAAAGGTGATTTTGCCCTATAAGTTTTTTTATGGGCAATTTTATCTTGAAAGTTTTAAAAAGGGAGTGTAATTTTGTCTTCCCCATTAACTCCGTTAATTTTGACTATTAGTTTATTAAATATGTTAAGCTGATAGTCCACATGTTATTCACATTGTTTTTTATAGAGAAAATGTACCCCATAAGTCTTGAATCTAACTTCAAGAAAATGTAATAGATGGCATATGAACTTATGGTACAAATCTGTAACTTAACAAAAATAACGTGGGTGATATATGGACTGTAACTCAATATATTTGATCAACTAACTGTTAAAATCAACGGAATTACCGGTCAGGATAAAATTGCTCCTCTTTTTTTAGAACTTTTGGAGTAAAATTGGCTATAGAGAAACTTCTAAAATAAAATCGCCTTTTGATGAAAACTTTCAAGAGTTATGGATTTGTGCCTATGGGATCCCAGAAGCCCTCTAGATCTATATGGTCTTTTTTTAAAAAAAATAAAAAATCTAATGGATACAAAATCTAAAATAAAAATAAGCTACTAATTATATATTTTTCAAAAAAGTTTAATTAAAAATTATTAATTAAAAAAATTCAACTCAAAAAAATTATGGGAGCAGTTAGTATGATGGGCTCCCATGTCGTAACTCATAAATGGCTTTTCTCCTATCATTGCCTTATTTTCTTTAAAACTATGTCCTTTTCGGTGAATTTGAGTGAAGATGAGTATTTTTTTTAACCAAAAAACACATAGCAGCATTTAGTACTTTAAATTAATTTTAAACGCACTTAATACTCTAAAATATTTTTTTAATGGCACCAAAAGAAATTTTTTCATTAACGCCAAGCCCTAAAATATATTTATTAGCATTTAGTATCCATAAATTAAGGAAAAGTGACATCCCTTACGAACCTTGCGAGTTTCGTTTGGAAGGTGACAATACCAAGATTAACGTGTCAAAATATTTTAAGTGTCCTAGTTCTTTGTGTCATGTGGTTTAATGTTCATTTGAAACAGAAGTTACAAAATTCATCACTATATAACACATCAACAAATGGTATGTGCAATGACTGCATTATTTATATATCAAAACTTATTTAGAGAATTTATATTTATTGTTTATTAATGATGAATAAGACTAGTGTAAATGAAATCAGTGTTGAAAATTGATAGAAATTGTTAAAGTTTAGGGATTAAGATTTAATTTATTCTTTGTACAATAAAGGGAATGGAGTTAGTGGTGAAAATTGATAAAATTTAGAACTACGCATGAATCGAGGAAGGGAATTTTTAAAATCAATTAATAAATATGACAGAAAAGAAACCAACTAACACTTCAATGCCAATTAAAATAACCATTAATCCAAAAAAAAACCATAAATCCTGGTTAAAACAAAGTTAATGACAATTGTATTGAATAGTAGGGAATAAGTGTTGAAAAATGAAAGAATTTGAGACCGAGCATTAAACTAATTTACAGAGGGCATTGTGATTTCCAATATCTAAGAATCAATAAATGACGCAAACATTAAAAAATGAATCCAATAATCTAGTCTCTTGTGGAAATATAAATAGAATATAATATATATATATATATATATAAATATCTAACTTTATTTATAATACAATTTAATTAATATTTATAAATATAGAATCTTATATATACATACATACATACAAAATCTAAAATTACTATTTTTTAGTTTCGAATTACCCCTAACAAAGTATCAGACCTAGCTATATATGCACAAAAGACTATTTTTTCTGTTTTTATTTGTTCAGATCTATATTTAATACATATCGGGACATTTAGGTTGACATGGGGTATTTAGGACCCTGGAAGTGTTGAAATGTAAATGGGTAAACAAATAAAAATTCAAATCTCCAAATAATTCTGAGTAGTTCTGAGTAATTTGCTAAAATTATTTTGGCCGTGTGTTTATTCACGTGAAGGAGAGAATTTAGGAATTCAAATTACAAGCTAGGTACATTCCTGTTGGACCCGTGTGATAAGCAGCTTGTCTGTGGTATTCGAATTAACATTTACCAAGGGAGAGAGTAAAAACAAACAAGAATTTGCTCAATAAATTAAAGAAAAAAAGTTTGAATGACGAAAAATGCAAGAAAAAAAGAATATAAAAGAAATGTAAGAATATACTGATGAATAAAACTAAATTCTTTGGAAGAGGTGTTAATAAATTTTGTAAGAGAATGAAACTGAAATATTGGGTAGTCAATAACACTGGGATAGACTCAAAAGTTGAGAAAGCTTTAAATGAAATGCATTACTTTGAATTATTAATACGGTTGACATCATGCTTAACCACAAATTTACAAAAATATATAGGAAGCTTTCCTTAATAATACCACAAAATCGTTCTATTAGATTTATCCGGCTGACTATATAAGTGAGAATCATATTTTCCTATTGATTAACAAAAAGTCAAAACTTTTGTACCAATTAACATAAATGAACAGGAATTGGGATTATATAATACTATGAACAACAAAAACCTTAATGTTAGCAAATATAACGTTGTAAGTAGTGATTTCACTACAAGATTTGGAGGGAAAACATCGAAAATGCTGACAACCCTTAGTAAAATCATCCAATTAATTCGAGAATTGTTCAATAAATTAATGGATGAGACTTTAGTGAGTGCCATGTTGTTTGTGTTGAATCTATCATGAAACGATATTTAAAATGGGAGGAAGTAATATCGGAACAAAGTGGAAGTAACTCTTAAATCATACACTCACTAACGTCAAAAAAGCTTGCACTTATGTGAAGACCCATATTTTACATGACTCGATCTGAAAGTGAAGGAAGCCTTCTGAAGAAGTTGAGAGCAGGTGAAGGCGTCCTATCACGAAATATGGGATGCCTCAAATAGTAGAACCCAAAAGCCATGGCCACCATTTTGGGCGGCACCAAGTACAGCATTAACGCCACCACCAAACACATCCCTACAAATATGCCCGTCCCACGTGGATCTCGCCACGTCACCAGTGCCTGTACTCTCTCCCCTTGCGCAGCAATATCCCCCAATACTGTCTGCACACGTACCCCCAACGTCCTCAGTTTATCGTACCTCACTCGTATCATCTCTCCCGCTCTCTTGCTCGGCAACGTATCGAATTCCTCGTCCAGCTCCTCCCGATCCACCACCTCCGCCAGCGATATTTTCTGATCCAAGTGTGGAAGTGGGTCCCTCGATCGGAACCTGTAGTTCCACGATCCTATCACGAATACGTAAAATGCCAGCGTCGGAATTATCAAATCGGGAAACCACACCAGCATCATCAGCAATGCATGTACCAGAATGGTGGCCGTTGGATTCTTCCACCCTCGTGTATCTTCTATCCACCGTACGATGTCGATGAACCCTGCCACCACGTTAATGATTCTGTACCAATTGGCTCGTACCTTTCGCATGCTGAAGTTGTGAGAGTCAGCGTCTAGCATGTAAAGCACCACCTCTCTTCTCAACGGCGGCTCTGATCTCGACAAGTGTCCCGCCACTATCTTCACCGCCGTGTTTCTCAACATTTCTTGTTGCGCCAATCCTAAGGGCTTGATGTGGTGCATCAACGGCAGCATTGGCTGTGAGTACACATGAAGGAAATCCAACCTTTGAGCGGTTCTAATGAATCGGATGGCAATCTCTACCTCGCCCATCTTCTTCGTTCCTGCGTTGGTCAACACAAGCAACGGGTACGTGTTTCGGTACACCCGACCCGTTTGCAACGTGGATATACGGACTCGTACCTTGCCGATGCGAAAATCGGGTCTTGTGGCTTCTTCTTCACTGTCCACTCCGTATACTCCGAAGCTATCAAAGATTCCAATGGTCAAAACAGTGCAGGGATCAAACACCTTCCACGTGTACTGCTCGTTCCACTTGGGGTCCAAGCTATCGGATACGGTTCGGGTGCGTACCCATTTGTTGCCGTATTTGGCCACACAATAGGCATCTGTGGAGCTTTTCCCGTTCACAGTTTTCATGGGCACCAGGTTCCTGCAACTGATGATTCCAAGTTCAACTGTGCCGACCGGTGGCTTCCAGAGTTGCCGTGCCGTGGGACGGAAATCACTGCACACGTGAGCAGACTCATCCATCACGTGGTATCCCCCATCGAAGCACAAACGCAGATGGATCCTGCCCTTGTAAACTCTATTGTCGTTGTTGACATCCTCAAAAGGGAACCAACGGGATGCTACGTTACGGTCATCCACCCTTCTTTCAATGTTTGTAAGAGGTATTCTCACGACACCCATTGTTATTGATCCTTTAGGTTGCCGAATTTCAAGAGTGAAAATGAGATGGTCGCTGAAAGGCTCAGAAGCAACGAAGATTAAATCGTCGTCCCATGAAGCTATGCCATTACGTGTAACGGAGACTTTTGACTTTAGCACTTGAAATCCAAGTTGAGCTCTGACCTGGAAGGAAGCCTCTTTTAACACCGTTAACGGCATAGTGTCCTGAGCTTCAAGCACCGTGGCCCTTAGGTACCATAGCTTCGGGGACTGATAGATCTTGGCGCGAGAGTGAACATTCCCAGCCGTGTCTGTTTTCCATGCGTCGGGGAATGACTCGTCGGCTTGAGTGCCAACCCACGTGGCAAGCATAAGGTCCCCGTAGAGGGCCCCGCCACCTTCCAATCTGTACCACTGTGGGGCCAGGGGGCTGTCTGGTGGATCCCTGAGAGGGATCTCCGACACCTCAAAGCAGAGGCCACCCAGAAAACTGCGAGAGTCGTCGTCTAAAGTGGTGGGATCAGAAGCGGGAGGGTCCCAAACGGAGACTTCAAGGAGGGAAGCAGATTCGGGGGAGTCGCGGCCGAAAGCAAAGGTTTGGTCCCATTCGAATAACGTGGTTTTACGCGCGGGCTTGGATGTGACTTGATGACTGGAAACTGCAATTTTCACGAAGGGATTACAGTTAGGGGGCAAGTATCGTGCTTTCACGACGCGAACGAAGAGATAGTGCATCTTCTCAACTAGATCAAACGAGCATCGTTCCATGGACATAGTGTCCGACACGTCTGACGTGAAGCTCGCTGTGGATGCTGCCCTTCGAATTGGCTGTGGTCCTTGTGGAACGTTCATCCCACTGAACCTTACTTCAGACATCGTTCTAGATGTTTCCAGTGGTGAAGCTTTCACCTTATCTGCAGCTTCTACAGTCGGCGATTGCGGTGGCTCAGGCACAACCGGCTTTTCAGCATCAGAAGCTGCATTTTCAGGTGCCTGAGCTTCAGCTGTTGCTGGCTCCTCACTGGTCTTGTCGCTTTCCGGCGGTGGTTCTGTAGGTGGAGCCGCCACCGCCGCCGCCTCAGATTCTTCGACCTTATCTGGCTCCGCTGCTGCTGCTTCAGATGGTGGCTTTGCCTCCGCTTCCTCTGGTGCGGGTGCTGCATCGGACTTCACTGCCTCTGGTGCTGGTGCCGCCGTCTCCTCGGGCTTCGCTTCCTCTGGCAGTGTTGCTGTTGGAGCCGGCGGAGGTGGGGGAGATGACGGTGGGATTTCCTCGTCCACGTAATAGATTTTCAACCCAATTTCACCTCGAACCCAGTTGAAAAAGCTTTTCTTCTCCAACTTGTAGTAAATTAAAGCTTCTTCGCCTTTGCGCACAAACTGAGAAGAGCTCAGGCGAATTCGGCCCAGGAAATTGTTGCGTCGGGTGGGACCGTAATTCTTGTCATGCAGAACGTCGAGCTCAAGCATATCACCGAGAATGTCAGAAGGCTTACCTACATTAAACGACAGCGTCTCATTCCAGTTTGGGTTCAAGTCACGAGCCACAGTCGGGATTCGTCTCCGCTGGCCGTAGAAGTCTACCACCGCATACGGACTGGAAGTGCCGTGCCCATCTTTTGGGAGAAGATCTCGAGCGTCCACAACCTCTACTATTAGCTTACGGACTGTGCCCATAATCACTGTCGAGTCTCGTTCTTAATTATCCCTCACAAGTTTGTAGGAAGCAGAGATGTGGCTTACAGGGCTCAAACTCATGGCCTAGCCAAGCAAGTATGGTTGTGAAGGGATGAAAAAGAAGGGTAGATTGATATCATGAGTGCTGCTTATATATTAAATGAGAAAAATAAGGGAAGTAAGTAAGTAATTATTCATGCTTTGTTCTATTTATAATTTATGTTTTTTTTTTGTGAGGGTTAGTATAACTTTTAATCTTTTAAAGTTGATCAAATTTTGATTTTAGTACTTCAAGTTTAAAATATGTGATTTTGGTCTATTAATTTTATTTAATTTATAATAGTTAGTCTCTTAACTTTAAAAAGGACTTGGGCTTGTTTTTTACGGTATTAATTAATCTGATGTTGCACAAATATTGTTAAAGTAGTTTATATAGCATGTTTATTAAGATAGTTGACATGTGAAATAAAATTATTTTGCTTAGTTACAAGCTAAAATGACAAAGTCTTTATTCCTCTTATTTTATTTTCAAATTAAATAGTTAATTAGCTTGTAATTAACCAAAATAATGTTAGTTGCAATGTCTATTGTCTTAATAAACATGTCACATTAATTATTTTAACGGTATTAATATCACCTTATATGAATTAACATTGTCAAAGTTAAGAACAAGTTATTTTAAAATTTTAGAGACTAACTGTTATAAACATAGTAAATTTCAGGAATCAAAATCATCTTTTTCAAATTTGGGGACTAAAATTAAAATTGGATTAAATTTAAAAAATAAAATATATTAGCCCACTATAGATTACTGTTGATTAGTGGAATGTGAGTCGCATATGGTTGGAAAGCAAGAGGGATAGGGACTAAGAAATAAGTGTGAAAGGAAGCATAACTTGGTCTTCAAGCATTTGAGTTTTCTTGTGGGTCTGTCCAGTTGTAAATATTTTTCCTTTTTCGCCATGTTCGGCTTTAATGGCTAGGATAATGGTTTCTTTTTTACTAGTTTAAGGATTTCCTCAGCAGAGAAGATTCTTTGTCAAATGTAGGCTTTGCTTTATGGCCGTCCCTTGAATTTAGATTGCCTATAGAAGAGAGCAAGAGAGCGGGAAATATGGGGATGGGAAGAATAGGACCCGTTTTCCTATCTATCCAAAAACCTCTATTAATTTGGACGGTCTAGATGTAATATAAACCATCCGAATTTTATATTTTTAAATAAAAAATTACTTTTTTAAAAAAATATTAGTTAAGAGATTATATTTATTTTAATTATTTATATATTAAAATAATTTAAAAAACATATATATATGAACATCAGATGAGATAAGCTCCACCTCATTCCGGAAGAATAGGCTTTATTTAGTGTCACCGACCTTATTCTGAGAGTTGTGTCGCCGAATATAGCTTTAGGAATAATAAATCATAAATGGAAAGTTTGACACCCACTCCTTTTCACACATTTCTAGGTATTCTTAATTGATCTGCTCTCTTCTCTTGGGGTACATGGACTGTGATCATGCCAAGACAGTGGGTCACAACTTGCCATCGATGTGCTTCCAATTGCATGCACCAAAACATAACTCGTAGGGTATATAAAAACTAAAACGGAGGTTTATGACTTTAGGCTTCATAAAGCAGCCCTGGATCGGAGATGCCCTTTTTCCCTAAAGACATTCATACATACATTTGTATAAATTAAATGTACGTATGGACACACCTGAAGGGACTTGTGCTTGAAAATAATTAATCCTTTCAACTCTAATTATAAGATTCAATTAACTTTGTTTAGAGAATTATAAGAAAACTAATTACATCACTTAATCATGTCACATGTTATATTTTATTATATTATATATTAGTTTATAAGTCAAACAATACAGTTTGAAGAAAAACGTTAAATTTTAATATCTTAAAATAATACAATTGACTTTCTTAAGATTTTCTTTAAAAAAATTAGATCTTATAATTAGGACGAAAGGAGTACTATTTATAAAATAATTTTATTGGATGTAACTATTTTGCAAAAAAAAAAAATTATGATAAATGACAATAATAAAAAATGTTGAAACTAATAACTCAACTGCCGGCTCCGTCCCCGTATATATATGGTTAGAAGACTAAGAGAACATGTTGTAAAATTGTTAACGATGGGAGAATACATATATAACATGGAACATAATCTGGGTTTCGAATCAGAAACAAAATTGTTGATGCATGCCATTTTACATAATCACTAGCTACACCAAGAATTATAAATATATATATATATATATATAGCGAGAGAGAGTGCGTATATATTCAGTATAACAAATTGGAAGAGCATATATATCAGTACGTTAGGAGTAGCTAGATAAATCTGTGTTTATTTATGGTTGGTTTGATTCCGGCAGAAAGAAGAGCAGAGGTGTGAAAGACAAGTTTCGAAGTTGTTGTACACAGTAGTAGGAGTATAAATGATTTGGCATTGGCTTTTTAATTGGGAATCAGAATTCAAAAGAAGGCTTTGACGGCATCTTTCTTAGCTTTGTGATGATTAAAGTGCAAACATAAAGTCCAAAGTAAAATGAAACCCACATTAATTTGATTTGCTCCTGAAATTTTGCACTACTAGACTTGGATCTACCAATCTCGGCCAGACTTCCCCACTTATATAAAAATTACTACTACTATATATATTGTCCCAGACCTACTACTAGTATCACAAGACTCGACTAGCTAGCTAGCCAGGGCCATGAACAAATGAACAGGATCAAAACTTTAAACTTTTGCGTCCAAATATTAAAACGAGTTCTATCTAATACATTTGTTGCGATTGTATCTATATAATCACACATGCAGATGGAAATTAATTAAATAAATCTAAATATATGAAGTACGATTTATGATTGAGCTCGTTTGTCCGGGGTAGCTACATGTAATAAGAGTTTGTTCTTTTGTGGTTTTGTTTGTTTGTTGGGCTAGCAATTAATGTATAACTATGCCTTCATGCTAGTAATAAAGATGTTCCTTTCTTAAATAAGATGACGTGAGAAGTCGAAATTGTAGTTGAATAGCAACTAATTAAACTGAAAAATCTCAGACGATGCTGTTTTGAGACGAAGAATTCAGAATCTTTGTTGATCAATCAGCTTACTTAAAAAGAGATTAAGGAGCAAGACTTTGTATATGCATGGGGCTAGCAATGCCATGCTCAGAGGAAGTCCATATAGAAGTAAAACGGCCAAAACCTACTTTTTAATAACATAAACAGTCTTATGTCTACTCCTTAATTACGCTGAATTCAAATCTGTTGGAATTTTTTTGGTTTAAGATTTTCATTTAGTTCGAAAATATGACAAAACATAAATCTTGTCGAGAGAATTCAGCAGTTGAACAAAGACGTGTCGCGCGTACTAAGCTAACATGTTTTTGATATTTTCCTTAGTTACACTGAGTTTCACCAACTTTATAATGTAACGTTAATATCTTATGTTCTGTACAGAAAACCAAAGACTATGGATTGCCATTATAATTTATGCATGTGAGAAACACAAAAGTTCGGATGAAAATGAAAAGTTAAAACAGGAGAAATGAATATAACTTTTGGGACATAAAACACGCAACTGTAACCCTACTGTTTGGGGTGAAGTGCAAGATATCCCTGATGCTTCAAGGTTATAAGTTATAACCATTGTCTAGCACGCACGCAAGAAATCTCAAAACTCCACTACAGGGACACACACACACACTCTCTCTTCCGCTTAAAGCCAATAATTATGAATGGTGTATACAGTACGATGGGGATAATGTTTCCTTTTATTGATATAGTGACATTGATATGATGTGCCCGTGATCTGGTAAATGCACACTAACATTAGTATGTATAAATGGCATGTCATAATGGTATCACTTGGTGCCAAAACAGATAACTAAAATTACTTCAACCAGTACACACGCAGTACACATTAATTATTTGTGCACGTACGTATAGTAAATTCACTACATATATACATGCGTATGCACAAGGGGAAAAAGGTGGTAAACTGAAGGAAGGCTGTATACCAAAAAAGGAACCGTAAATATAATGGGAGGTTCCAGTAATTAACAGGTGATGTTGACTCAGTTTTTTAAGTGAGTTCACGCCAATACCCTAGTAACTCTGAGGCCCTTCTTTTATTTCACGTGGGTGAGCTTTTGCCCCCCACTACGTAATAAGCAACTTTTTTGTTTCGGGACTGTTTGTTTTGCTTAGTTTACAATTCATGTAATGGAACAAGAAAAGGAAGCAGCGCATAAAATTCAGTACAAATAAATATTAGTTTATGCACATACAGCAGCAGGCATGCCTCTCACTTGTGTAAGTGTGCCATAAAATAATAATTAAGGGACGGATTAGTGAATTTAATAACACAAAGGAATCGGAATCAAACCACATTGCTTTGTAAGCATGCCACTGTGAAATGCAGTATCAGATTCCGTTTGTATATAGATGCACCAGAAATCAACCCTGTAGCCGCTGTTGTACTGTGCATTTTGTGTGTGTTGCGCAGAAAAGTGAAAAGAGAGACAAGTTTACTCACCATTTTCACGTTTTCTGGTTAGGACAAAAGCAGAACTGTACTGTTAAGCCATTGGGCGATTGCGGAGACGACAATGTCACTTGCTAGCTTATGTTGACAGTAACAAATGACATACACTATTTGTATTTGCCAAAACAAACGAACTCTGCAATATATATGTCGTTCATCTATTCCAATGAAATTCATTGGTGCACATACGAGAAATTATTATCTTTAAGAACTAGGGTTTCTTAACAACGTAACTCTGTAATATATATATAGTTCCAGACTCGCTACGGAGATTAAAAATCCACAAATTATGTAAACGTACGTTGTCCTCCCAGTTGATGAGCAAAATAATCAAAAACAGAATTTTTTAGAGCCGTAATGGATATAACAGAAGGTCTAGAATATATAAAACTACATATGAATATATACACATTCTTTGTTCTGTTCATCAGCTTCAGATACCCTTCAACAACAGGTATTAACAGTTGAACAAGAAGTTCACTATAAAGGGGGACGATGATCCTAATCTAGAACATCAACTATTTATTAATCATTAAAATTAAAGATAAATACTTGGAAAAATAAAAAGGACCAGAAACCGGCCAGCGGTTGCTATCATGCGTCTTTAAAGATACTTCAACAGGAATTTGGCCTAGCTTGTACAACATTATTTGGTATACAAATAAAGATAGTTGTGTGGTTTCTATAAATTGAGGCATATAGTGCTTAGTTAGATGCCTGCTACTCAGTGAACTTTTCAAAGTTTCATATATAGTTACGTATACTGTGTGTTGCTTTGAGGTTCTAAAGCTGCAAAAATATAGCTAGCCAGCAGCATATATATATGTGAATAAATGCTTTCATATTTCGTTTCATATATAAAAATTTTTTCATGCTCGATCTCTCCCCAGAACCCAAAGTTATTATAGATCAAATCGATGCAAGCGAAAACCAAATTAAAATGAGCCAAAAAAGAATCCCACGATCTATCTATATATATATATGTATGTATGTATATATGAGGATCTCTTAATAATGAGACGATATATTAGCAGGAGTTAAAACAAAAAAGGCTTACCCTTTTGGCTTGATATTGGCGGCGATGAGTGGATCAATGACTTGTACGAGGAAAGATAGGTGTGAGGAATGAAGCCTGGTCCGAGATCCAGCCATATCCGTATGATCCTTCATGCATCGATCATAGTATAACAAAAGAACACAGAGTGGTGTGTGTGTATGCAGTAATTAGTAAATCAAAAAGGGAAGCGAAAGAGATCAGAGATTTGAGAGATGATATGATATGTGATGGTCTTGGATCACAAATCTCTTTCTCTTTCTTTCCATCTGTATGTATATATTTCCCTTTGGTCTTGGTCAATCCAAATCGATCAGAAATGGAACGGAGACTTCAATGATTTCGGATCAAACTTCATTCCCGACACCCCTCTTTCCTTCTTATTGACCTCCGTCGTCTGCAGATGTCAAACTTTATGAGTCGGTGCTTTACCGTCTTCCCTTGTCGTCCGATGATTGGTCTCACTTTACAAGTAAGAGCACTGATCATATACATATAGAACTTCACTTAGACATCTCTTTCTCTATAGCTTATTCGGCAACCCTCTCCCTCTCCTTCATGCTCCATTAATCCATGAATAACCTGTTTGCTGCCCTCTTTTTTCTCAAGGTTAAAGAGGCAGCAAGCACTCAAGTTCCCAATCAATACCCTAGTATTTAATAAATGAAATGGAGGACAGGGACGAGAGAGAGTAAGAAATAAAGAAAAGGGGACATTATAGAGACAGGTCATTATAAGGATATAATAATGAAAAGGGAAGGTGGGAAGGATAGTAAATAGATGGTTGTCTTGTACTAAGGCAAAAGGAGGAGGAGATTGCTTAGAGGAGAGACTTTTACAGTGTCTCTCTTTTGGAAAAGGAGAGCACTGAAAATAACAAGGGCCTCCTAAAGGGAAATTAAAGCAAGGCATGGGCCTCCACACACCCAGTCCCTTTTCTCATATATATATATATATATATATTAAAGTTAGGGTTGGAGGAGTCACATTATAGGCATAGATAAAGAAGTGATACTAACAAGGGATAAAGATATATATATATATATATATATATTTATTTACAGCAATATAATGGAGTTATCTCCGTCTTGAAGGAAAAGGGTGTGAGCTGCTATTCTTGCCTTTTAGTACATGTTACTGTCACTCTCCCATATGCACACACCCACATCCCTAAACACCTCACATGCTCTTCCCTATCTAACTACTCTTCATCTACACACACACATTATATACACCCACTTCCCTTATTCAACATTATATTAGATATTTTCCTAGGAAGTCTATTTGACTAAATTATAGTTTCTGCATAACATCACTATTTGAAATATTTTATTTTTTAACATAATTTCATCAACCATGTACTCCTTCTGATTCTTAATATATGACATATTTGAGATATTAATATTGCTCTTAAATATAAGACATATTTATCACATTTGTTAATTTTTTTCTTAATTTATTCCTACCGATGCTCTCTTATCAATAATCAAGGAGAAGAGAGAATGAGAGATTAGAGAAGATGATTATAATGTTTTAGAAAATATATGTCGTATTAACTAACTTAACTAACTTAATCTAATCAAGTTAGTTAAATATGATAAATATATATGTTAAGGTCCTGAGTGTAGAAAAATGTGTTAGAAGGGGTAATATAGGCTAGTTATGTGAATGAAAACGATGTAGTTCCATATATCTAGTGGGTTGTTGAGCCATAAAAACAAGCATTGAGCTTGTGGCAATCACATGTGCGCACTAGGTAGTTCAACATGCCCATCATATAAATAGATAGAGATTGATATTTTCTAGAATTGCCTGCTAATTGGGTGTAATATAATGCAATTAATAATGCTCCAACCTGTATTTATGTGTGTGTATTTTTCCCTTTGTTTCTCTCTATGTGGCTTTATCAATACCTTTGTCATCCAAGAAGAAGAAGGGATCATTGTTACGTTGCTCAGTGAAGATAGCTAATTAGTTGGCCTTTGAGGAGGATTATGATATATAAAATATTTGCTTGAGTTGAAGTTGTTAATTAAAGCCCATAAGTGCATTTCTTTATCTTCACTAATAATTGAAAACAATGTTATCACCTACAGCCCTCCCAATACTCCACACTATCTAAAGTTTCACACACGCACTCATAGGAGGGATATGATGGGATCAATAATTTTATAACTTGTTTAGAATAATACAAATTAATCATAAACAATTCAGCATAAAGGAATCACCATTTCCTCTATGTCCTTTAATTTATTTTTATCCTTTTTCTAATAATTTATACATTTGCGCCCACAATCAAATTATTTAATTTTAATACCATTGTATGTATGATATCGAGGCATTAATTAGCAAGTCATTTTAACTTATTACTCGTTATCTATGTGCTTTGAGTTTCATGATTCAAATCAAATGTAGATACACAACTCATCTCACCTAATAAACTTTATTTATAAAGGAAAAGTATTTGTAAACCACTTAATAGGTATGATAATTATATTATGTTAATATAATTTCCTTATATTATAAACAATCTCCTGATGAATAGTGATTTCTCTAATTTCCATCACACCTTTATAAGTTTGGACGCATCAACGAAGACATAGAGAACACAAAAATCAATCAAGTTGAGATAATAGGCCAAGTGATATCCTAAAGATTTTATAGTATTTGTTCACATATATTATTGTTGTTGTTGGTGTAATCACATCGATCAAAAAAATTTACCTTTTACTTTTGTGGATGACCATCTTCTGCACGTAGTCACAAATATTGCCCCCACATCATTTCCCATCAACCTTTCTCTTTTCTTTCTCTCTTTGTTGCGTCTTCTTACCACCCTTGTGGCTCAAGTATTTGAATTTAAGATGTATGACAACATTAATATATTACTCCTATTAATTAAATTTATTCATCCCCAAATAGGGTAATTATATGATTTGTTAATAATACAATAAATATATAATCTTTTAAAATTCTAATTTAATTGTATGTATGCGCACTTAAAATTTAATTAGATATTTTATGCATGAAAAAAAATAGATATTTTTCCATAAAAAGTTGGGTTACAAAGTATGTATAGTGACAGATCATGTCACTCTATAAAGGCTCTCTCTAAGTTAGGAAAACCTTCAACTCTTGTTTCGGATCTGCCAGGCCAACATATAAATGGAGTCGCTTTTCATATTTTGTCTTTATCATTTACATCTTTTAATATAATATATATTTACTCAATTTAATTAGATTAAAATTTTAGTTAAAGTAAGTTAATGTAACATGTATTTTCTATTTATCTCTCTTAATTCTTTCATTTCCTCTCTTCTTTGATTATAGTTGAAAGATCATCAATAAAAATAAATTAAAAAATTAATAAGTATAAAAACTATTACTTATATTTAAGATCACAATTATCTTTTATATGGACATGATATCACGCGCTTAGACTGACATGAATACAAACTGGACGATGCCTACGCATTCGCAAATGTTCTTCAAATTTTACTTTTGTCACTTATTTCTTTCTATTTACGATTTTTTTTTTTTTACTTGGCTTAGCCTCTTGCCTAACTCAACTTTTTTTCTTCAATCTATTTATCAGTATGCATATACCAAAATCAAATGTTGCAGTCAATTGTGCCTCTCGTGATTCAGTTTGACCTTAAATTTATCCCAAAATCATGGAAATACTTCCTCCATCCTTAATACACAACCCAAGATGATTCCGGAATCCATGTAACATGTACAACATAATTTTCTTTTTCACTTTCCATTCTTATCCTCAAACGCCGTGAAAAATAGCGCATCTATGAATATCTAGGATGTGACAGATAATATAGAATTTCTTTAAACAAAAAAGGCATTCTAAAAATTAATGCTACTTAGCAGGACCTAGGCTGAAACAGCATAAAGCTAACGCCCATTTGATGAGGAAGGAAGCGGCATAAATAGCACTAGTGTTCAAGAGTTCAAGCTAAAACAGAAGGGATATTCATAACACTGCATGTGCTTCAGTTAAACTAGCACAAAGGTAAAATGGATGCTACAAAAATTGGTCCATCAGTTTATCCCCATCACGGACGGTATCATTATTGTGTCAGTCTCCCAACTTCAGAGAATAAGAATCGAGTACAAAGTAGTGAACTTGGTCATAAAGTACTGTGATGTTAGATTGTTATGACCAAACTATGCTAAGAAGCTAGAAACTACATTGGGTTAGGACAAGAAAAGAAGTACAGGGCAACTACATGTACAGGCTAATTTACAGTCATTAGGATTATGACCAAAACAAGAGAATATAGAAGGGGTTGCAGAAAAAGTGAGAACAGAGAAGATCTTGCCTTGCTTCCTTAACAAAATAAATGAAATAGCCGTATAACTTAACCATCAAGACTCTTTTTGACAACCTTAACGCTGCTGTAGAAGCGCTTGAGATCCTTCATGGCCTTTTCCTCAATCTGAATAGACCGGATTGATGATATTGACTCCACCTCTGGCTTGAACCAGCGGTTCATCCCAGTAGCTTCAGATGGTGAGCCCTGACCTGTAGATACAGCAAAGCCAGTTGTTCTGGTCTTTGGGCTATGGGACAAACTCTCGTGCATTTTCCCCTGTGTACAAGAGACAATCCTCAGTTCAATGAAATATGCCCTAGGTCAGAAGGACAATTTACAGCAAAGGCTATAATACTTCATAGATGGGTAAACAGATTGGGATGAAAAAATCATCCTTACTGGCTCACAGTAAACATTACAGACAAGCATGGAAATAAACAAATGGGAGGAAACATGAATTCACAAACCTGCTGCATTTGAATGTCCCTTAAAGATGGCCGAGAAGGTTGAGGTGAGGTTCTGGAGGCAGCCCAAGAGGGGCTACTTCTTTCTCCATCAGATACCTGGGAACTTCGAGTTGAGGCAACAGGTATTGGACTGGAAGGAAGAAACGAACTTAGTGATATTTTGCCCCCACTGCTACTATAAGAAAGATCTTGCTCCCGGTGTTTGCTATTATTTGGCTTGTTTTCCTTTATTTTGCTCTGCTCAACCTGAATTTCACGAAGAGAAGCAGAACCCTTTAAAAACTTGGCCCCACCCCATGCAGGACCCTCATTTCTTGGCATTAGTGGCGGGGGGACCACCTCTTTTGGGGCATTATCAAGGGCGCCACTTAAAAACATAGAAAGCCCACCCTTCTTGCTCTTCTTCTTAGAAACTTTCATTGCCTGACACTTGCTTGGCAACTCTAAATTGTCTTTCTTCTGGGCTGAATCCGTTGCGTCTTTGTCCACTTTAGCTTGTTCACAAGTAGAATCTTCCACCTATCAAATAAAATTTTAAGTCACAACATATGAAAGGAACTGTACAACTAATTCGTGTTGATACTATCAAGAAAAATGAAGCTGCAAACCTTTGTCTCAGAAGCCTCCAAGATTTTAATGTCTAACATGTCCTCTGAAGGTTCTGATATGACTTCTGTTCCAGCATAGATAGATGCCACTTCAGTCTGCAACACATTTGATGCGGTGTTCTTCCTCTGTTTTCTTGGCAGTTTCCCTTTTTTATTACCTTTCCCATCTGAATGCGCTGAAGACAACTCTTTAGTCTGTGAAGTTTCAATAGGAACACCTAGTGCTGCAAGTGACCCCACCAAAGCTGACTTAGACTGAAGCTTTGCAATCTGCTGGTCATCAAGGTAATGACCCTTAGATTGCTTAACTTCAAGCACCTCAATCTGCTGCAACTTCTTCCTTATGGCTCGAACTACTTTGGAGTTTTCTTGATTGGAATCATCCTTAGGCCGGAGAAACCAATATAATCCTTCATCTCTTTCCAGCTTCAACTTCATGGGTTTGTCACGGGTCCTGTGAAACTCTATGTCACTATCATCCTCTTCACTATTTATGATGGGAGGAAAAGGAGCAGTTACAGGAGGGAGTCGGCGGTGACACCATTGATCAGATGATCTCTGGTCTAACAATGTCTCAAGGTTAGCCAGAATATCTAGTGAAGCACTTTCCACAGAATGTGATGAAACTGTAAAGATATAATCAAGGTTGCGAATGACAGTCTCCTGAAATCAGTATATAATAGCTTCAGTATAATCAGAACACCTTACCATATAGGATGAATCAATCAAAAGATAACAGCAAAGGCTATTTAAATCTCTATGATATATGCAAGATGTAGAGTTACATGATCGAAAAGCCCAAAAATATTAAGTTTAATTCTAAAAGTTTTGCTACTATAGGTCCTCAGATATCACATAATTTCAATCTTGTTCCTAAATTTCTTTTCAAAATATCCAAATAGTGGTTATTTTTCATTCTCGTCCAATTCCAGATGAAACTGACGTAATCCTTCAAAAAGTTGCTCACATTTTAGAAAGATAAATATTATCAGAACTACGCAACTTTTATTTTCAAAGATGAAATTTAAAATAGTACAATTTCAGGAGTCCAGTGTAAGTCAACATTAATACATCGAAGAAATAATCAAATATTACATGATCAAGTTGAACAAAAAGCGAAACAACAGATCCTATTGATAAACTATTATTTTTCTCAGACTTTCTAGTTAGACAAAATACATTTGAAATTATTGTGTCAGCAGTGATAAAGCATACCTCACAATATTTCTTCAAATCATCGGCTCCTAGAGAATCAGCAATCTCAAGCAACTGAATGGCATTTCGATGCTCCAATATACTCTCTGCCGCAACCTTTTCACAAAGGCTTTTTAAAGTAGGTACAATCCTCTTCCCAAAATTATCTTTTTGTATACAATTATTATTGAATTTCAAATCCTCAAATAAAATATCTTCTGTAATCTCTTCCATATCATCCTTATGATTCAGCTTGAGCTCCTGGGAAGTCTTCATCACATTAAGAGGATAGCCGGGATGATAGAGTGAAGCCACGACCAGTAAATGTGTTTCACCAACTGAAACTGAAGTGGCCCTCTTCACACCATGCAACCGAGTCACAACAGGTGGCTTTTCCTTACCTTTCTTCCCATCCCACATATAAACATCACCGTTAGTTGTAACAGCTGCAGTCCAGTACTTTCCAGCAGATATACTCACCATATTTCTTCCAGACATAGCATGTAGCTGTACACAAAATTTCAATTAATTATTATAAAAATAATAAAGAATTGTCTTCAATCAACATGCCTAACTGGGTATAACTTAAATTCAATTTAAGACATAAAATAACCTGTTGGCATTTAAGATCAGGATCTGAGGAGACCCAATAGAACAGTGCACCATCATCTGTAAGAGCTGTGCTATGCACCGTTCCAGCAGTTATGGAAACTACATGAAGTCGTTCCATGCGATGAAACTTCAAGAGAGTGCTTCCACTTTTCTTCAAGTTCCTAGTTATGACTACACGTCTTGGAGTAACAAGGCGATGACCCCAAGTATATACCTGCCAAACAGGGTGATGGCGTTGGTCTGCAATAAATATAGTAATAATGGCATTTGAGTCCCTTGAAAGAGCATTATTAACATTCTGGTCCCTAATTAAAAGAGGTTATTACAGTATATCATGGTTATTAATATCAAAAGAAGAATTGTTTCAAGGGACCAAAGTGTCAATAATTCCCATACAAAGGACCAAAATGTCATTCTCCCATAAATATATCTAGCAAAAGCAAGTCAGTGGTTTGCAAAAAATTACCTCTCCATCAGATCCCAATACAACTGTATGATATTTTGCAGCAGAAACTCCAGCCAAATTCTTTCCCTTCAAGTATTCAACTACATGCGGGGTGTAATTAGATGCCGAGTTTGAGGTGCCATAACCAAGCTGGCCCTCTCTATTGCAACCCCAGGTAAAAACTTCACCTAAATCAGAAACTACAGCAGTATGCTTGTTTGCTGCAGCAACAGCAACAATTTTGGACCGTAAAGAAGCCACTCTACGGGGTGTGGGTTGGGTGTCAACAGAAGGGTAGCCAAGTTGTCCCTCTGCCAAATCAATGAAACCAATACACAATGACATAATAACTCTGAAAAGAAATAATGACACTAAGGAAGAAGCGTGACTATTTTCTCTGTCATTCACATGTTTCTTCATTCTGAAGGACAAAACCTAAGAAGTACACAGATACATCAGAAATTCAGACTTATCTGTATCTGATACACATGTCTGCGTCCAACGCGTTTTTTTACCCGTCCATTACACTGGAAACGCGTGGACACAGATCTAAAGCAGCCTGACATGGTTTACATATGACTCAATGCAAAACACAGCATTTTTGCCCCATTCTTTTTATTGATGTTAAAGCCCTAAAATTGAAAACCAAACCTCAGATTAGGACAATTGCAAGAGCTTCTTTACCCTTCACTTGGCCGTCAGTTATCTTCTCTGCTACAGCATCTATTGATTTGCTTCCTTCATTTCTTTTTTGTTATATCTTTATTAGTTGAATTGTTGACTAAATATATAGTCAACAATATGTGATTGTGTGGAGTCCTAAAAAGTGCCATAGCCAATATATCATGCCATACGATATCAGTTATTTGTACGTTGTACCCACATCAATGCTGCCTCAAACAAAGCAATAAAAAGAACAACCTAATTCATACCCCTAATTAACCACTGCAAATAGACAGGGAAAACATGAATATGCTTTAATAGAAGGCATGGCAGGTCATGATGGCAGTGGCAGACAAGATAATTTAATTGCATGATAAAAATTGACAATCAAGACTAGACATAAAATTAATCATAGTATACCTCTATTGGATCCCCAAGTGAACACTTCACCGCCTTCTGTAGCAACAACAGTATGATGCTTGGCAGCGGCAATTGCCCTCACTTGGCGAGCACCAAGACCAGAAGTCACCTGCCGGGGAGTGATGACTGCAGCTTGACCACTGCAATAAGTACAACAACATCAAATCTTATTGACAATAGTCCAAAAGCATAAACAAACAAAATAAACCCTCCTTGATAGAAGGGAAAAAAATAGAAGTACTGCCTAAATTTTTTTGAGATGGCACACTAAGACAAGTGTCCATTTGGTCTCGCTGTGATATTCTGTCACAACAAACACTTCTTTTTCCATAAAACCCCCTGCTAAGAACCAATGCTAAGTAAAACAGAATACTGTTTCTGAATTTTCGCATCTAGCAGAAAATCTAGAGCTTAAAAGGGAAAACGGCATACTCAATATCTTGAGGGAGATCAATCTCTGAGGTAGACAGAGAACATTCCTTGTTCACACTCAAAAAGGGGAAGGGGGGAAAGAGATTAAGTAATAGGTACTCTTTATGTCGACAGCATGACCAAAAAAAAATGCAATTCTAAAATCTAAAACATATGGTAACACCAAAACTAACATAAAACCATGCCCATCAACCTTCATATTAAAATATAAAATTTACCTATGGATGTCAAAGTCCGGGTGACCTAGACGGCCCCCCCTCCCAAATCCCCAGGTATACACCTCTCCAATAGCTGTAACAGCCACACTGTGGAATTTTGCGGCAGAAATCAACTTTATGTAGGAACCACCAAGTGAATCAACTTTACATGGCAACTTTTGAATGTGCGCATTTCCAGTTCCAAGCTGATAGTTTGTGCCACTTCCCCAACTAAAGACCTCAGTAGTCACTATACCCAAAACATCATATTGTAATTTATCAGCCTCTATCACTACCTCGCATTGCTAACAACTATAAGAACCATTACAGAGTAGTCAAAGCACAGCAATCCATACCTAAATCACATTCATTTCCAAAGGCCTGAAGCACAGGGCCAGATAAGAGATCTACAGGTATGCGAGATTTATAGTCCTCCATTGTAATAGAGGCACCATGCTGAAGAAGTAAGCCTGCCACAGCAAGATGTCCAAAATGCAATGCCCTGTGAAGGCTACTCCATCCTGATTCTCCATCCTAAAAATGAAACAAGTGACATAAGTTCTATAAGAAATCCAAAATGGCCCTTGAGGAAAAACTGGTAATCGGACAGTTCTTGGTTTTGAGAGACTTAAAATTCTCCTAAAATCTGAATCTTTTTCAAATAACACTAGAAAGAAAGATTTTTTTTAGTGAGCCTAAGCAAATGTCAGACAATCAGAAGCTATTTTAGTTGAATTTAACACTATTAGAACCATTTTTAAGCCAGTAGGTTTCATCAGCAACATTTTATTTCTAGCATAAGCATTCAGTAAGAAAATAAATAGGGAAAAATTGACTGAGATGATTTAGCCTTGTAAAACGCAAGGTCATTGCAAGATTGCAGTAAGAATAAGTAATAGAACAGATTGTGCCACTTGGTTTCTAAAGGCATTATTAACCATTAGTTCATCCACATTGTAATGAATTATTTTCAT
Source organism: Acacia concinna (assembly GCA_037177275.1). NCBI lineage: Eukaryota > Viridiplantae > Streptophyta > Magnoliopsida > Fabales > Fabaceae > Acacia > Acacia concinna. Next base: position 6,788,167 of record JBAGKO010000010.1, read on the forward strand.
AAACAGAACAAAAAAACACACAAAAGGATGTTTTATTAGAAGTTTGTAGATGAGTCCATGGCTGCAATTATATTTTCTCATTGTCATCACAACTTGCAGTACATAGAATTTTCTTTAGCAGTACATTTGATCAAGACATTTTAGTAAGAATTGAGAAGAATTGTGCAAAATTTTACCCTACATTTAAATTTACAACGCACAATGGTATACAGATACATATGTTATCAAGTATCAACTCTATAAATGTGAGATATCTGGTAACTTCAAACTATATTAATTTAATTCATGAACAAATTAAAAAAAAAACACAGAGATCCTTGTGAAGCAGTACAAACTATAAACAAACGTTGAAAATAAAACACAATATTTACTGAATACAGAGACTTCTAAAGTATGTACAATAATCACTATAACAAATAACAAAGGTTTCTTTAAACCCATGTGATTAAACATGAAGAGAATGTCAACACACGTCCTAAATCTAAGAATACCAAGTAAT
>JBAGKO010000010.1:6790164-6800645 GCA_037177275.1 Acacia concinna
CACTGTACCTTACAGTCAGTCAGAAGAGTCCTAACAAACTGACTAGTGTTTGTTTTGTAGTTGTTCATTCATCCGGTAATTTGAGTTCCTGATCAAGAATTAGCAATGGCTAGAGGTTTTTAGTCTTTCGATGTATTTATTAATAGATAAATTAAATAAATTGTTTTATGTTTGTTATCTATGATTTAATTTTATCCTACAGGATATTGTCTCTTACTTACAATCCAGGATGAGATCTTAGCATGATATATAAAACTATTCAACGTAATAGTCCTCCTCTACAATAATGTGTTATACAATTAAGAGATAAAGGATAATAGAAAGTCAGTCAATATAGATAGAAAAAAATTCATACGAAGATTGTTATAGTTTTTCCTAGTTTTTAAATCAACTTTTTTAATCAAATCCTCATTGTTTGTTTTGTTTCATGGGTAAGTTGACTTCTTAAAAAAAAAAACCGTTTGAGAAGAACTGCCTAGTGTATGTAGTTATGGGCACTAAAATCGTTAGACAAAGCAATTAATGCATAAGTGCTCAGATTCATTAATTATGTGTGTGATTAGTTTCTCCTATGTATACATATATATACTAGCTACCCGTCTTAAATATAATATTCACTTAAATTAAAAAGATTAAAGAAATTAAATATATTTTTTAGAGTATTTATATTTATTGTTTTTCTTCAAATTAACTTATATGACTTAAAATGAATATTTAATAATACTGAACATATATTAAGATTAAGTATTTTATTTAATTTTCTTAGCCTCTTAAAAAAAATTAGCTGAGTGTCTTATATCTGGGAGAAGAGGATATATTATAAATTAAATTAAAGAAGGCTTTATATACATGACTATATGCAAATAATTTAGGTCTTGATATGACTCTCTCTCAGGCGGCTAAGGGAGAGAAAGAAGCCACCGTGATTACGCCAGCGATTTACAAGTACAAGAGGCAGTCAGTTTCGCGTGTGTAGCCTCCTAAATGTACATCCCTTCCATTTGCAGAAGCCGCAGAATTTTTTTTTAATGTTTGGCTTAACGTTTACTTTCATCTTGTACAGTACCTTCACGGTGCCAAAAGTTGAAGCAGCAAGTTTGATGCTTTTTAGATAAGATGTCTTACAATGGATTGTTCACCCATTTTTTTTCTTTTTTATAATTTATTTCTTTTAGTCTTAATTATAAGACTCAATTGACTTTTTAAAAAATTCTAAAAAAGTTAATTACCTTATTTTAATGTATTAAAATTTATCGTTTTCTTCAAACTATTTTTTTGGACTTATGAACTAATATATAATATGATAAAACATAATATATGATACAATTAAATAACCTATTTTGCTTCTTTCACTTCTCTAAAAAAATTTAATTGGGTCTCATAATTAGGACTGAATGTACTATAAATATCATACTATATTTACATGTAATAAGACTCCCTCCAGTCCTAATTATAAAACCCATTTGATTTTTTTTGGAGAGATTAAATAAGTCAAAAAAGTCAACTAGGTCTTATAATTAGGATCAAAGGTAGTATAAATATCACGCATCCTTTACGTGTAATAAGGCTCCCCTCTCTAGTCCTAATTATAAGACCCAGTAGATTTTTTTAGAGAGATTAAGGAAGCCAAACAAGTTTTACTTTTGCATAAATAACTTATAAATTACTTTTGCAATCTTTATTCCAAACACAAATCAAATTACACAATCTTACTTTAACTCAATCTTACTTTTCCAAAACTACCGATTGCAACTTTTAATCCAAACACACCCATAGCTTCATAGTAAGACCATGAAGTCCCATCAAAAGATGATGCACTTCTCTGACTCTGATCAGTGATCACAAAACAAGATTGAGTTGAATCCAGTAAGAACACCTAACTCTGCTTTTCTCTGGCAATACAAAATATATAGGTTCAAGAATTTACATAACTAATGCGAACAATGGTCAAATTAATGAGAATTGATAACCATTTAAATGAAAATTCAACATTGATCCTATAGGAAAGTTTGAGATGCTATAGATTATCACTTGAAAGGTAATATAAAAGCACCAAAAATCAAATTCTCATATCTATCTGCAGAATCTTACCTGATCTATGCATCAGGAAACTTACCCACTGTTTTCAACCGGACACATTATATTATTTGCCACAAGAACTACGAAATGCTTTAAATCAGCAAAACAAAAACTGCGTCGAAAGAAAACAGTATTTGAAACGCCAGTCCTAGCCTTGCCAGTTGCGCCTGGTCAAGTAAAAATGCAAACTTGACACAAAACGAGGACTATAGACATTGAAAATGATGCGACAAACAACATAAAGCGAAAACCAGACCAAGATTCAGTAAAACCATCCGAACCCGACTAAATTTGACAAACCTACTACAGAAAAAAGAGTCTAGATGAAATTGAGCAAGTCAGCGACTGAACGCCTTAAAAACATAAACAATATTGCAATACCTATCAAATTGAAACCTTGCCCGGATCACCGACCTTACCCAGAATATTTTGTTCATAAGAAAAAAAAAAAAGAAAACAAAGCCGAGATAATCAGTGTAATCAACTTACGGAAACATGAAGAACAAAGTCAGGAACCATGTCAAACCCTTTGTTAGTAGACAAATCCACAACTGTCCGAATAATGAGGTTATTGGCGGTGTTTCGCACAAAGAAGAGTATCAAACTGGTAGTATGTCCATAGACCATACACACCAAAGTCCACAGTGAGAGAGAACTGAAGGCCAAAAAATACACGAGAAAGAGAATTACCAGACGGAGATAAAAAATGAAGGACAGTTTTGGAATTTTCAACTGTTGTTTGGACCCATTAGATCTCGCAGCCCGCGAGAACTCTGGCTCTCCCTCAGGTCAATATCGCTTTCCATTACACAATAGCTTTGGTTTTTTTCCCTCAATTTGTTCTTTTAAATTGATGCGATTTATTTTTATCAATTTCAAACCTGAATTAATAACGAAACTTTTTGAGGTAAAAAGGGGAATTTTTTTAGGAAAATATACATTTTTGTTATCATAAATCATAAAGTGATTATAAGCTATTAAATCATCAAATTCAAAATTTTAAAGTTGAAACATAAAACATTACAAAATATAAATTAAAGAAAGTTTAAAACTTTAAATATTATAAAATTAAACATGTATAATAAAATAAAGTGAAAAATAATAGTATCTTAAATTTAGAGTGTTTACTCTTAAATCTTTTAGGCATTTAAAGATTTTTTTAAAAAAAAGACAAAAGTTAAAATGGGTCAACCCCTCGGACTAACCTACCATAGGTTAGGTCCATATGGAATCAAGTAAAAAAATACCATATAAAAATTATCTATTTTTTTTAAGTCCAATCCGCTATTTTCCAAATTAGATAAATTCAGTCCACAACTAAAACTTGTATTAGTGGCTCTAGAAGGATAGCAAACTTTATGCCCTCATTGTTGACTTCGAAGGTGAGAAAATAAAAATAAAAATCCTCTGCGTACAATTATTTTTTAAGGAAAAATTCCCCTCTTTAACAAAGCAGTTTGATTTAAAAGGCCAACTTACTTGCGTTTCGTTGACACAATTACAATCTGATTAATAAGTCGCTTATAATATTCACGAAAAGTGCAGATTTCATCTGAAAATTTAATATACTTAACATTTAGCTTTGCTGATTTTAATTAAATTAAACCAAGACATTTAAATTTTTTACATGTTAGTTATCCACTTATCCCGTGTCAGACTTTTGTTATACAAGGCCAGGCGTTACAATACACTGATAATAGACGCTGAAAGCTTAATTGAGCTGTTCAATAAATTCCATCCTTTCCATGGAATACTGTTTTAAGAGGTCATGAAAATAATTTGTCCTACAATTTTTAAAAAGCATTGGTGAAAGGAGTAGACGGAAGAGAACAGCACTCACATTGCATCTATAATTTCCTTCCCACACAAAAACCAGAATTACAACTGCTGAAATTACAAAGAAGCAACATCGACAAACCAATAGTGACAAAAGAATAAAGCATGGGATCAAAATGAATCACAACACTTGCCACATAAAGCAAACTGCTGACAGATTAGGATTTAGGAGGACAATCACAGAAAGCAGTGCCTTCCCATCTCTCCTGTTATGTTTTGCATTCTCAGGCCAAACAGCTTGACATAGCAACATGTTTCAAAAAATATCATGATCTAAAGATCTCTTGATGTGACCAACGAATACCAATTTCTGGTTTATGCTGCAACTGGTGGCTCCTGCATTGATGGCACAAAGTCATATCGCATGTTACCAATTTCTAGTTCAACCACTGTTGCACTACATGTATTTAATAATTTTCCCTTCTTCCACATCTTTGTTTGTGTATTGTGTTTCCAACGAAGATATTACAGTCTAGAGAGGCTCATATTGTAAGAGTAGTTCTCACCTTCGCTGTCAAGTTAGACACAGCCATATGGAACTTTTCTCTAGTTTTCGTACCAGCGAGCTGTCCAGCCCTTGCCACCTTACCAAAAGCACCGTTTAACCAGGTCGTTCCAGCAGTCACATATCTATGGGGAACCAAAAGGTAAGTCATGGGCAGGCATATGACTTGTTATCAGTATTTTTGAAAGGAAAAAAACAAAAAACGCACACACTACTTGAAATCCAAATAAGCCACTATATTCATGCATATCTTGCTATTCTCCCACCTATGTTCAACCCAGGTAGGAACAACAAAGTTGTCTAGATTTCTTTCCGTCTTTAACTGTATTTTCCTATTGAGAGGAGGATTAAACTAACATTACAAAAAGTTCAAGAACAGGTGCAGCAAACACAACAGACCATTTATTTGGCATTAGTCATCATGTGGAACAAGGAACCAACAAATTTTAAGCTAGAAAAATAAGATCAAGTATCAACGTGCAACTCCATGATATTCATTAATAAACCATGAAAGCTACTTGGTTTCACAGACGAATCCATCAAGAGAATTTGTCTAGTCCTGTCATTGTCCCAACTCCCCAGTAACAGACATACAATCTTCTCAAAGGAGGAATAGATATTCAAATCAACGAAAGCCCCCATAGGATCAGTGAAATTCTTCAACAATGTTGTGAATTGCAACCTTATTCCCACAATAAACCTCAGGTTTCATGCTATCACTACCACCACCCCAAAAAAGAAACATGTTTCCCCCATTTAATAGCTCGTCATATCATAAGTTTTTATACTCCAGGTAAACAAATCCTTAGGATCCTAAGAGGAAATTCGAAATTACATATCCTTGATATCCACACAGATATCCACTATTTCTCCCTTTCCCTTATTCATAGTTCCTTGCAGGATTGGGAGCTTATTAAGACAATTGGCTCAAGAGGCTGACTAATCTGAAAATATATTTTATGTAGGCCATCATCAGGAACAGAAGTTGGTGCAAAACAGATTTCATAACAATTAGTGACACAACAGTATCTGTATATCGTGAGAAACATCATTTTGAACCTGCTTGTTTTGACAGCTGATCCAGTATCATTTATCCTCCTCTCAGCCGCTAGTATAGCGGCCATTGTTTTATCTGAAACATGAAGCCTCTGATCAACATACTTCACCTTCTCATTAACTACAGAAATGCCAACTGTCCATTTCTCTTTAAGACCAACCCTCTTGTCAAAAGAAGCAACCTTAGCAGATGCATTGGCGGTAAATTGATGCTTTTCGTCCAATGCTTTAGCTTTATTCAAGGCATCTTGTCTAATTGCTGAACCTTTAGCAATCATACTTGTAACTACATCTTGTGCTCTACTTATATACATTCTCCCGCTGCTAGTGGGGCTTGTTCTCTCCTACAGAAAGAGATTTTGAAAAACAGGCCATTAGCTCACTCCAGAAAAGAATGCAATAAATATCAGGCAATGAAAACATATTAGACTTTGAATTTTCAGCCATACCTCAACAGGGGCAACATTTGTAGCATTTGCCACCACCCTTACTTCCTGCATAAGCTGTACTTGATCGGATTAGAATTCCAGATTAGCACACATAAATATTGGATTGACAGTACGGTCATAATAAATGTACCTGCACCTCTTGTTTTGGTACATAGTTCTCAGATGGAGTTATACTCACAATCTGATCTACTATCGTTGCTCCCTGCCAAATATGTAACAGAACTTTCACTTTCTCAGATCATATATGTGCAAAAGCATAAAACTCCCAATTTCATATGAAAATTAAAATGTTATCATGTCAAAAGAGTGTGACTCTAAATGCTCTTGAAAGAGACGCCAAACAGAAAATGTTAAGACTTAAAAATACTTCAATGTTCTCTTAAAAACAACTTTTGGCGTGAAACTTCAACATTCTAAGAGAGTTTTGTTTTCTGCATAATACAACGCTTACGCCCCCCACCCCGGCCCCCAGGTTCTTTGTTTTTTTAAGAGTAGAGGGTCCTAAAGCTCAAGTTCATCAAATTTGCACTGGAATTTAGTACATATCAATCATCAGGAGCCAATTTGTTTCAGTTTATAGAGGGCAGGATCCATTATTAATTTATTACTGGCTTTAGAAATGAGAACCTTGATTCAAGCTCCACAACTAAATGTCACTTCAAAATCCTGATGATTTCTTAGAAAGCGCACATGGAGTTTGCTGTGCACCTTCAAAGTCTACAAGTTGAAAAACCTTCATTCCATGTACAGTAAACCTTCCTCAAAAATGCACTGAATCACTTTCAATTTTGGCATGCATATAAGTTGGAAATGAATTGAAGACCGTTTCTTCCAGATGTAATATTGATACAGGGTAAACTTTAAGGTTTGCCACAACTACAGAAACATGCATAAATGGAAATAGACATTACCGATAAGAGTAACGCAATCTCAAGCGCTTTTGAATCTTTAAATGTCACATATGCTGTCTTTAATTTCCCGGGTTCACTGCAACTAACAGAGCAAACCATCCGGTCATAATAATTAATATGATTGCTTGTCATATGCACGAGAAAGAGGTACAAAGATTGAAACAAATTTAGAGCTTATTCCACTCTATGACGAAAATTCACATATAAGACATCTAAGTTTTACTTATCCTTCGATCACGTTTTCTAAGCTCCCGTTGGGGTGGAATACCAAAATGGAAAGAAGGGAGCAAACTGGGGGCGGCGCACTGGTCAAATTTTTTTTTGTTGAATTTGTTATCATTGGATAAAATGTAAAAGTAAGCGTGGTTTCTTGCCTGTCTTTTGTTGTCCCCATTTTCTCAGCGTCCAACAAGAGGCAGGTATATCAGAAGTCAAAACAACCAAACTTGAATTCGAATAACAGAAAGAAAAAGAATGGAAATAGAACATTCCGGTGAGTAAAATACCCCACCTTTGGATCTCAATGTGCTCGATTTCTCCAGAGAATGAGAAAAATTCGTGAATCTCTCTCTCAGTAGCTAGATCTGAAACATTCTTTACTTGAACCGTCCTCGTCTGGAAAAAGCCAGATGGAGAAGACCGACTGAGGTTGTAATTATAACAAGAAGACCGAACTAGAAGCGTAACAATATAGCAGAGTTGAGGCTCAAATTCGGAAAATACTGACCTGCATTGCGATGACTAAGTAGTAGCAGTATATGCAATTCGTACAGCAAAAATTATAACTATTTATATTTTGAATGCAGCGTTTGACAAGTTCCGCGGCCGAAGGTGCGGCAGAGGGAGAGATAGAGAGAGAAGGGGGGAAACAATTCGGGCTACAATCGTCGCCGAACAGATAGGAGTCGCATTGAAACAGAGGAGGGGAGGACAGAGAGAGCGAGAGAGAGAGAGAGAGAGAGACGGATAACTGTTTAGTGTGAGGTTGGAAGGAATGTAATTATGAATTGAATTACGATATGCCTCCCTAGCCAGTCAAAAACATGAGGAGGAGTCGGTGTGAAATTCCAGAAATGCCCCCGAGGCGATCTTGCTGACAATTTTCGGCTCCGCCAATCATATCATATCTTATTTTAAGAGTAGTTTTGTTGCAATGAAGATTAAAAAAATCTTCACGTGGCCAGTGGCCAAAGCAACCGTCACATGTTTAACCGTTATTTATGGTTAAGAAATTAAAAGTGGGTTCAACGAACTAGCCTGTTGTATTTACTTAAAAGAACCAAGAATTTTGTTGTCATAATATTATTTCTTTACGCAGAGAAGGAGTGTTCCCTCGCCATTAGGGGGCTAATATTGGTAATAAATGAATATTCAGGAAAGGGAGGCACCCGTAGAGAAAATGATTTGAAGCAGAAAAAACAAAAACTGAAAACCACTATTCTATTAAAAGCAGCAGACAAGAATGCAGATGAGGACAATGACAGAACGGCCCATAGAATCCACGTACGTAGTATTATTGTTTGGACATTATCATCCGAATCCCATGTTAGGCATAAAGAGGAAGAAGTGAGGTTAGAAAGGTAAAAGCAATAAAAAGTAGGTGTGGCGTTTCTTTTCTTTTCTTTTCTTTTGGTCAAAAATACTTTAGATCTTCCTTCCCTCTGCTGCTTTGCTTTTCATAGGAATAGGAATATGGGAATGGGAAGCTTATTTCGTGTTGTATGCACTAAACAGCTAATAGCTTTTTAAAAATAAAATAAATCTTTTGCCAACTAATATTAGAATGAACAGGTAACTTTACAGGAAACAAGTGTATTGTCTACGAATTGCCATGATTGTGGGGTACTCCAGCTGTCCCCCAACTCATATTATATTGACCTCGCGCGTGACTTGGCCTCGTTTATTGTCCCCTTAAAGTTTCTATAATTTCAAAAATTCGCATCAGTGCAGTGCAAATATTCAAAGTTACATTCATGCATATTATTATATCTTAAAAAGAGACTACCAAGCTTAACATTTAATCCAGTTTTATAATTATGTTTTTCTAACGAATTCTATATCTTTACTTTCAAATATTTTAGAGCATGACTTCGACTGACTCTGGTAACTTTGCTGGTCTCTCAAAATGCGTCCTGTTAAAACAAACCATTACTTGTTGTTTGCTCCATTTATTTATTTACTTAAGTAAAGTAATAATCTGAACAAGATAACGGTAACATAGTTCGTTCGCGTGAAGATTTGAGCCCTCCTCTCCTATCACTTTATTTCAGCCAGATTCCAATGTGAAACACGTGTTTTTTAGTTCAATCGAAATGGCTATCCAAATATTTATTACTATTAAAAAATTAATTTCGTATTTTATTCCCCCTTAAAATAATGCACATCTGTTCTGTTCACTTGAAATTCAAAGGCTGGGGCAATTAACGAGGTGAAACCAGAGACTTTAGAGAGAGACACACACACAGTCCACGTGGCTGTCTCACCGCCTTCTCAACTCAAACAGACCCTTAAACGTGGTGGCGCCAGAAATGGTGTTGGGGGACTGGCACCTAGAGAGGCCCAAACTTTGTAATTTCTCAATATCCATGCTCCCTGAAGAGAAGGCCCACAAAAACACTGTAGTAATAGGCCCAGTATGAGTGTTTGGGAAAAAACAAAGACATGGGATAACTGGGGATTGAAACTTGTTAATACATACTAATAAGAGTTAAATTTAGTGGAAGGAGTTAGTCCCTCAAAACTTGACAAACTAAAGCTCGAATCTCTACCATAAGAGACACCTGCATTTAGCACCCTACAGCACTTCAAACAAGATTGTCTTTAATAAGATAATATATGTGTTAAGCAAAAATTACTTGCCAATACATGCTTATAACCTGAGTGAGGATACTCTAATTTTGTTAAGTCCCGTCTGGATGTCTCTTGTAACACCTTAAATCAACAAACTAAATATTAACAGAAATATCTCATATATAACCAGTAAGGACATTCAATATCTGAATAATCAAAATACATATGTAGTTCAAATAAAAGCACGCTCTAGTTTTTAAGTAACATCCTCATAATGGTTTAGTAAATAAAAATAAATGCGAAAGTATTAGGGTCATGACAAATTAAATAACATAACATATGATCTAGGAGTACAAAAGAGTCATCATGACCAACTTCATAGGTGTCTTCCCTTGCTTTCTACTATAATAGTCACCTGAAAAATGTTAATATTAAGGGATGAGATACCACGATCTCGGTAACTATTGAAAGTTTCTACCACACATAAGTAAATCACATATGACAAAATAAAGAACTGATTACATATACATTCGCATATATCATGATCTTAAAACAATTTCAAATCAAATCATCATTTCCATATCTCAATTTTTATCACGGCATGTAATATAATTATGCAATATGCAGCCTCCCTTATATCACAGCCCACCCTTATTTCGTAAATTGGAGTTATGGGCTAACACATAGTTACACATGAACTCATTCATTTACCTGGATTATCCCAAGCTCACCAGTTTCTTAAAATACACCCAACTCCCATGTCTCCAGCCCCAACACAAATCCCACCCAAAGGAAAGTATGGAAGAAGGGGCCCTGAAAAGTGTCATCCACTGTGCACCGAGTGATAGCATACCA
>JBAGKO010000010.1:6824129-6859355 GCA_037177275.1 Acacia concinna
AGTGTAGTGTGCACTTAAATTCTGCTAGCAGACTTTAGTCAGGAGAAAATGTTTTATCGCTTGGCCCGGGAAAAAAATATTAGGGCATGTTTTTTTATAGAATTAGTATGAAATATTAAATTTATAACAAATTATATTATTTATAAATCACGCTTAATATTTTCATTAGATTTTTTTGTCTATGCTCCGATGTGTGATGAAATTAACGAATTAGCTTGATTTGCGTAGCTCACATTTTTGCTTACTTGTTTCTACCATTCTCCTTCTACTTATCTGTTGATTTAAGTGAAAGCGATAACGTTTTATAGTTCATCCTGTGCCGTTAAGATATGAGATATACGGTTGTGCTTAATAAATAGTAGATACTCAAAATATTGAGCGTATGAAACGGCTTACAACGAGAATGGTGGAGTGAACCCTCCATATTTCACGGGGCGAAGTGGTTTTATAGTTAGATGGTTCCCTCGGAAAGTAGGGCAGTGTAGGCCGTTTTTGCATAAGGCTAAACAACATCTCCGAGCATTAGTATGCTAATACATTTAAGGAGGAAATTCAGTCCTAAACACATGATTTCCTCATGCATGGCCTTGCGGAGAAGCTTGGGGAATCCCATTTACACATTTAATGGCGAAACATTAGCTTATGAGTTATAAACTGAGCTCATAGCCCAGACCAAAAAGAACAGCAACAAATGAGTGATAACTACTGCTACTTGTTTTTGTTTTTCTCTCATTCAGCACTTGGAAAATTCCTCTTGGATCAAGGATCATAAAATGTTCCATTCCAAAATGGATGTTAAGCACCATGGAGTTTGTTTTACCAATTAACATCATTATGTTGTCATTTGTATAACAATACATTTTGGTTTTTACTTGCCTTATCTCGAAAGTTGCTGGAAGCTTTAAAGACACAAGACGAGATAAGCGTGGTTATTACCACAAAACTGAAAGTTGCAATTCAATAAGAATTGAGAGCCATTGGCCAAGCCACAAAAAAATACAAATTCTTTAGAAAACAGAGTAAACAGAGGGGTATAGAAGCGCGGACTAAACAACTAGATATTCATCACACAGTTATTGCAACAACAACGAAGATAAATTTGCCTCCTCTCGTTTTTTTTTTAACCTCTTCTCTGTCTTTTAGATGAAGCAGAATTAGGGTGCCTTTGGACTCATTTGGATAAAAAAAAAAAAAGTGGGAAAGGAAAGGGAATGGTGAGTCAGTCCCACATACATTTAAATAATATTTTTTTCTCCCTTTTCTTTCCCTTCCCTTTTCTCCTTTTCCTTGAACCAAATGTGCCCGTTATACCATTCACTTGGAAGAGGCGAGTTCATTGCGGATTTGTTTGGCGGCAGCAACCATGTTGGTGAGGGCTGGCTTCACCTCAGCGTACTTGCGAGTCTTGAGACCACAGTCAGGGTTGACCCACAAGACGTTCTTCTCCAGCACTGCGAGCATCTTGTTGATCCTATCGGCAATTTCCTCTGTTGGTGGGATCCTGGGCGAGTGAATGTCATACACACCGGGGCCAATTCCGGCACCATACTTCACTCCTTCACGGAACACTGAGAGGAGCTTCTCATCGGAACGGGAGTTCTCAATGGTGATAACATCAGCATCCATGTCAATGATTGAGTGGATGATGTCGTTGAAGTTGGAATAGCACATGTGGGTGTGGATCTGCGTTCCATCGTTCACATTAGAATTATGCAGCTTGCAAGATGAATATGAGAAGATGAAACAGATACTAACTCGTTTATTGGCTTGTTTGTTATATCTTTGTTATATCTTATTTTAGTCGAATAAGATCCTCTCACATATTTACTTTATACTTCATAATAAATCTATTATAAATCATTTTATACGAGCACTGCATCTAATGGGTGAAATACCTGCGTGATGTCCTTCACACCAACGTTGGTGATCCTGAAGGCGTGGACGGCCCAGTCCAAGTAGTGAGCTTGCTCTGACTTCCTCAGAGGCAATCCCTCTCTCAAAGCAGCCTCGTCAATTTGGATCACGCTGATACCGGCCTTCTCAAGATCTTCTACTTCCTCCTTAATAGCCAAGGCAATCTGGAAGGTGGTCTCGGATCTGCAAATAAATTTGTGTTATCATGTCACCTATCCAACGATAAAGTAAATACGAGATGAAAAGTCTCTTTTCATTTCCCCACAGCATCTTATAATGGGCCTCGAGTTTGTACCTAGGCTGGTCGACTCTAACAAAGGACCAGTTCAGAATGGTGACGGGACCGGTAAGCATTCCCTTCATTGGGCGCTTGGTCATGCCCTGAGCCATTGATGACCAGAACACAGTCATAGCTTTTGGGCGGCTCACATCACCATAGATGATTGGTGGCTTCACACAACGAGATCCATAAGATTGCACCCACCCATTAGCAGTGAAGGCAATGCCAGACATCTGCTCACCAAAGTACTCAACCATGTCGTTTCTCTGCATTTAAAGGCATTCAGAATCAGGGGAAGTTAATAACTTAATCTTCACTTGGTGCATTGATATCTTGTCAAAATGTGTGAAAGTGGGAGCTAACCTCCGGTTCCCCATGCACCAGTACATCAATATCAAGCTCTTCTTGGAGTTCAACAACTTTGCGGATTTCTTCTCTAATGAAATTAACATACTCTTCCTCGGAGATCCTGAAGAAATAAAAATTAGGGTCATTAAATTACTGGCACATGGTGAAGAAAACGAGGTAGGGATCCCCCCCTCCCCTCTTTTGTGTGGCTAGAAAAGCAATCCCCTCTTTTGTGTGGCTAGAAAAGCAAGGCCAGAGATTAACTGAAAAAGCTTCTCACTTGTTAGCTTTGAATTCACGGCGTACCCTCCTCAGCTCTGCAGTCTGAGGGAAGGATCCAATAGTGGTGGTTGGGAGGATTGGAAGGTTAAGCTTCTTTTGTTGAGCATCCAGTCTGGCACTGACATTAGTGGCACGGCGGTGCTCAGAACCCTTCAATGCAGCAACCTGACAGGACAAGTAAAGAAGTCGTTAGAAGGAGCAAAATGATTAGTTCCAACAAATGCAGATGAACCAAGCTGGGAAAAAAATGTGAAACTCACAGCCTTCTGAACAGCCTCATTGACCACTCTTGGAGAGGACTTCCTTGAAGCATGAGCTGCGGCATTAGCAGAGTGGAACTCCTGAAAATGGAACAGAAGAGTTACTCACGAAATGGGGTAATGAAACAAACGGGAATAACCCAATCCTACGATCTAAATCAATCCCTCTACAAATAAAGTTATAATACAAACTTCCTTAAATGTCTAATCATATCATGTTGTTCCACTCTTCCTGCGGCATGTTTCGAAAATGATTTGTGATTTACTGATTTATATAAAAAAGAAACTTCGCCAGCCAAATTTCCAGTCAAGTGGTAAGTAATTTCACAATACATCTCCTAGAACATTGTTAACCTCACACTCAAGCAAAGACAAAGAACTTTTTCAGTAGCAACATCTACATCAGATTTTACAGGAACTGAAAGAATTGAAGATACCTCGTGTTTTGCACCAGACAATGCCTTGGCCAATGCATTAACTTCAACAACTTTCTGAGCGGCAAAAGCCAGCCATGACTTGATTTCATCATCAAGTTTGGTCTCATTTGCAAGATCAACAGCAGTGTGAAGAAGCGAGCAGGAGGTGGAGACAACAAGTTTGTCTGCACGAAATTTAGGACAGAGATATCAGGCTACGATACTAGAATAAGACACATTATATTCTGTGAATGCATGTGTACTACTGACCTTTGCCGACAATGCCCTCGAGATCCTGGAGTAAACTTAGAGAAGCAGCAAGATCATTAGCCCAGATGTTCCTTCCATCAACCACTCCAGCAAAGAGGTACTTTCCACTGGGAAACCCAGACTTGATCAAATTAAGGGTCTGGGTTCCACGGACAAGGTCAAATCCAAAAGCTGTGACACTCTTGAGAGAAGTGAGGGTCTTGTAAGTATCAGCAGGAATATCAGCAAAGTAGGTCTCAATCAGGACATTCAATCCAGATAAAGAAGATTCGAGCTCTGAGTATGCTTCAGTAAATGCTTGGAGCTTGTGAGATTCAAGATCTAAAACAAGGGTTGGTTCATCAAACTGGATCCATGAAGCACCAGCTGCCTTAAGATCAGCTATAACTTCCCTGAGTTCATTATTGTAAGCAAGTTAGAGAAATCCAATAATTTGATCATCAGGGGAAAGAAATTAACCGCCGTATACAGTTCAAGGTTTTTACTTGTAAATAGCAAGGACTTTTGGAAGGAGAGAGAGGAGAGAAAAGTTTTTGTCTACACCCTTCGCAGGTTTGGAGAGCAACAAGTATGAGACAGGACCAATCAGGACTGGAACTGTATCTACTCCAAGCTACAAGAAGAAATCAAATATTCAATGACAAGGGTAATATAGATGAATACATGAAGTTAAGACTTTATCATATTGACCCAAACACTGCCAACACAGAAGCATCGACAGGACACTTCTATACCAAGCTCTTGCTTGACTCTAAAATTAAAAATAGGCACAAGCAAACTAGCACAACTATTTCTATCAGTCAGAACCTTAGATCTTCTGAACTATAATTACATGACCCTGAACCAGATTACATGACATATTTTCATAGCAATGCTTCCTAGAATCACAGCACCTAACTTCAAATTTCAAAGTGAAAAGCAAAGTAGATGATAGAAAGACATACAGCTTTGGCTTCCTTGTACTCGTCCACAGCCTTGTGAGAAGAATAAGAGAAGTGCACATTGGGTCCCAATTCAGGGACAATAAAGTGACTGCACCAATTCATTTACAATAGTTGAGTTCTTAGCTGACAGTAATCGAATAGTATTTTAGATGAAATGCAACGCAGCATGAGCCATCACTTACTAGTTGGTGTCGAACCACTTGGTCATCTCCATAGCGGGTACTGACGCATTACCTCTGGCCATGGAGAAGTAGGTATCAAATCCAATCTCCCCACCGGTCCATCCATATCTGGGGGGAACGGCACCAAGAAGGGCAGTAGCATCAAGCACCTGATCGTAGAAAGAAAATGTGTTGCAGGGGATGTACTTGATACCAGCATCAGCCATTTGCTTCCAGATTGATGCCCTGAGATCAGCAGCCACCTTCTTCAAATCTTCAGCGCTGCTCTTCCCATCCCAGAAAGACTCCAGAGCGAACTTGAGCTCTCTCTTAGGGCCCATGCGAGGATATCCGACAATGTGGGATGCCATTGTTCTGGTACATCAGGTCAAATTGCGCATGAAACCCAGTTGACGAGATTTAAAAGCTCATAACGGAATAATCAGTGATTGCTTACCGGATTTTAACACCATTTATCACGTAATAAAATCACGCAATGAAGTTTTAAGGATATATATAACTTGGAATGTAAAAGTGAGAATTACAGTTAGTACTACCTACGAGGATATATATCATTTGGAAGTTGTCTAATCATGATATGTGGAGACCAAGAGAAAGATCTTTAAGTGAAGCTTAAGTAGGTTCACAGATAACGTTTGGAATGGGACAAAATGATAAGTTTATCAAACAAAATCATAGTGAAAGCAAATGGAATGAAGTAATAATCAATAGGATAGCATTGTGCAGAGTACGCAGTAACTAATTCATACGTAAAACAGAGTCCATTTATAGTTGAGAAGAATCTTAAAAACGGTAAATCGAAATGATCTGATATGCGTTTAATTGTAGCGTCATCACTATGATGTTCCAAGCATATTAAAAACGAAACCGACGGATGAATAGACAGATCCACATGAAGAGCAAAACCCTGAGTTAGATCTACATATCAGGCTAGATAAACAGAACAGATCTGAGATCTAATTTGCAAGACAAGTTGCCAACAACTGTCGCGCAGCCATGGTCAAAATAATGTGAATTCAAATCTTTAATAAGAGGAAAGCGGTGCATATATTGGTGAAACGACAGAGCCTTCAAGTATGCCAGTAAACTTTAACAGAATCTACTAAATTATCAGTTGATCTCAGTGGAAATAAAACAGTTGAGGTATGTAGTAGTAGTAGAAGAGTGGAAGGAATAGAGAATCGAGAATCAACGATTCAGCAGGTCTTCATCAAATTTAAGAATATGCCACATGGTGAAGAAAGACTTAGAATGGACCATGAAAGAGAATCAGAATGAAACTCGCCACAGAGATTGAGATGGAGAGGGGCAAGGGTCTCGTACCTTTCGGGTGAATAAAGACCAGTTCTCGCTTCTGGGAAGAGGCAGTAATAGAAGCAGAGAGCTCAGCGCGAACAATCAGAGGAGGCCTCTGGGTTATTTATAGGCGATTCTAGATCTGAATCCTGAGATCTTTTCTTTTTTATTACCATTTTTTAATTTAATTTCGAGAGATGTTTTTAAAAAAATAAATTAAACTCTGACCACAAAATAAAAATACTTACACCTTCATTTTTATTCCGACATGAGAAATTCATTACGTAAACTATATACTAAACCCATTATTATAATAAAATTGCATATTTATTTACGTTCAATTGTTATCAATAAGAAAATACAAAAAATCTTCCAATTAATGCTTAGTAATGACTAATGAGCTTCCTTATATCGTAGCACAGGAGGAGAGCCTGTTTTTGGCCAACAAACAGGATTTGGCTTTTCTCTTTTCCTTTTTTTTTCCTTCCTTTTTCTTGTTTTACTGTTGGATCAAGATCTGCAGCGGTTTAGATTTAAATATTATAAAAATATTTTATATTTTATTTAAAAGATATAATTTTTTTACTATAAGTTATAAAATAAATTTATATTGTTAAAATTATATTTGTATATTTTAAATAAAATATAAAAAAATTATAATATGTTAAAAATATGAGCCGTTAAAATCTTAATTCAACGGTAAAAAAGGCAAAAAAGGAAAAAGGATGAAAAGAGATAAAAAAAAGAAAAACCATATCCAAAAAATATATGGCAGAATTTGGTAGATGGGAAGTTTAAACATTACGCGCCCCTGCTGCCCGTGATTTATATATCCAAAGCCAGTGTAGCCTAACAGATCTCACGGGACCCGCATTGGTGTGCCTTGAACATGGGTTGGTTTGTTTACAGGTTTTTCAAAAAGAAAAAAAGATTAGATGCTGAATCATTTATTTTAACTCGAGTGGTTTCCTGTGCATTCAAATGTATTTCATGTAATAAAAAAATTAGAAAAAAAGGGTTCTATTTTAGTGATCTCCACGTACACAGAAGGTGATGTACTCGTGACACGTTGGATGCACATGAACGTACATAGAGTTCCGGTAATAAGAAATGAGGGTCTACCAAAACATATTTGAAATTAAATTGACTAAATAAATAAAATAATTATAATACATAATACACTCCCTCAGAATGTCTTCTCAGCCATCATCTCATGAGTTTCTTTTTTGTTTTTTTTTTCTTTTGATGATCCAATTCTTTGGCGTCCAAAGAAAGTTCATTGTCATTCACCTCCAGTGTATTTGGTATAAATAACTTTGATGATAAATAATTTATAAAAAATAACTTCAAAAAAAAAAATACTTATAAGAAGTTATTTGTATTTGGATATGAAGTAGCAAAAGTAGAGAGAATGAGAGAGACTTATGAAATAAATTATTATTTTTTAGCTTCTGAAATAAGTCAAATTTATCTGATAAAAGTTATTCTCTTCATCATTCTATCTAAACACTTATATTCTATCTACTTTTTTTTATCTCCTCAAACCGGCACTCATTTGTCATTGGTGTCCCGAACGTTAGTCAAAGCAGCATTAATTAATGGTTTTTGCCAAAAAAAAAAAAACTCTTGTTGGCAAGATCCGTCTTAAAAAAGAGCATGGCCAGGATTTTCCTGCCACAATAATTTGTTAGGCAAAAATAAAATAGGAAATTTTATACTATATAATGGAAGAAGAAGCATAAAAAATATTTCATGAATTTATTTTTTCAGTTGAATTAGATTAGATGTCACTCCATGTCCATACTTACAGGTGGCCGCCGAGAAAGTAACATTATCGCTTTGCTCCTGTATGAGGTTGCCACGCCAGGTGTAAAACGAGACGCAGATCAGAGCAAAGGAGCAACCTCATTTCGTTCTGGTGCTTTCCGACACCGACGGGGGTCCATTCCATGGACTAAATGAAAAGCTGTGATTGTTGTTTTTTCCCGCATTCAGGGCCACGCGCCACGCAGCCGAGTCAATTTTCAAAATTACATATTAATTTTGTGGTATTTATAAAAAACGAATAAAATGGATGATGATGATAGAGTATTACTTTTTGTGACGAATAAATTATGTGAATGAGAGTATGCGGGGAGTCAGTAAAATGGACGGGGGTTGGTTGAGGGAAGTTGGTGGCACTGGCGGGCCACCAGCTCAGCTGCACGATGCGTCTGGGGTTTGTACTACTCATATATAATTTTTCTTTACGTTCCCATATTACCCTTCGCTGCATCTCACAATCACGAACTGGGGCGGGGTTGGTGGGGTGGCCTTTGGAGTTAGAACGATGGGGATGATTATCTGCGCATGACATCACTTCCGTTTACTTTACTACATGCTCGCCTGTGACTACGGACTTATTAGAAAAGGAAAATTGTAATTAGGTCAGTATTAAAAGAAAAAACAATCAAATCTTCTCTAAAATTTTGCGATCATATTTAAATTTTAGTTGACAATTTTATATAATTCAAGTGTAATTACACGATCTCATGAGATTATAATTTTTTTAAAAAAAAATAGAACTCATAGACTCAGGCAGACACTAACGACCTGAAGTTACAACAACGGGATCGAACCCGTGACCTCTTCCCACTTGGGAGATATCATTACCACTAGGCTATAAGGCTTTTGGTATGGGATTATAATTTTGATAGGACATGTTGCCATTATTTTGATTAATGCTGATTTTATGTTCTTATTATGAGTATATATTAAAAATCGCATTTGTATGTTTCTCGAACATGGGCTTAAAAGCTTAAATAACCATAAACTTTCTCGTGAGTGACTGTAAAAAAGGGACACGATTTGTAACCATTAAATACAGTTTAGCATTTTGCCGCGGAACAAACCTTCAAATCTGAAGTAGAGAAAAGGACGTCGTATATAGAATTATTGAAGTGTCTGGTGTTTTTTCTTTGACGGTGAAGTATATCTGATGTTCCAATGATGAAATTAATGGCTCCTCTTGTTTTTCTTTCTCTTTTCCTTCAATTTATGCTAGGCGGAGTTTAAAATTATTTTAATCATGAGACAAATTTAACGACTTAACCGTACTTTTTCGAATCAAAAGAAATATTTTATACTTAAAATAAATACTGTAAGAACGATTTTTTCATGCTATGGGCTCGATTAAAGAGAGGTTAACTTAAACAAAAAACAATAGATCCCAAAACAATAAAAAATGAAGAGAAACGTCCATTATGGTTGCACTTTGACTATGTAAAATATAATTATTATATTAACCGCATAATAATAAATTAATAATACAATATTATGTTTAAAACAAAGGTTAAAGGTTTATTTTGTTTTGGAAATTGTCATGGGGCAATTTTGACTCAAGGGTGTCAAATATGGGGAATTTTTGCCCAGACAGTCATCTCAATTATATTTAAAAGTTAGTTTACTAAATAGATTCACCAAAGTGGGTTGCCTTAACCGTAAGTGTGGTAACAGGAAAGCCTAAAGGCTGTTCCCGTCCCTATCAGGGGAGATGCCAACCATCTCTCCAAGAATTGGCAGGTCAAATTTCGTCATAGTCTTAGGGATCAAAACCTAGCAGCGGATCAGTTAGTTAAGCAAGCGCATAATATGATCGGTTCTTTTGTTTTCCTTAATCAACCACTATCTCTTTATCAAGATGAGGCGGTTGATGTTGAAGGAGATTATAATATTTTTGTATCTCCAGATGTTAACTTTTGATTGTAATGCGTAATTATGCATTAATGAATTTCAGTTTATACTCAAAAAAAGTTAGTTTACAAAATATGTAAGCTGACAATTAATGTATTGTCTG
This sequence comes from Acacia concinna, assembly GCA_037177275.1. Lineage (NCBI taxonomy): Eukaryota > Viridiplantae > Streptophyta > Magnoliopsida > Fabales > Fabaceae > Acacia > Acacia concinna. The sequence continues at coordinate 6,834,157 of JBAGKO010000010.1, forward strand.
TATCATTTTTATTTTGGATATATGAGCAAATTATTCCTAAAGGTTTTCACTCATATACAATGTTTTTCTAAAAGTTTACAAGTTGTATAAATTTTACCTTGGTTGCTGTTTAGGTTAAATTTGCCTTTTAGTTAACCAAATATTTTTATTTGGCAAGTTGATATATTATTCACTTCATTTTTTTCTTTAAATTTATATTTAAAAGTAACTAACTTTTTTTAAAAAAAAGGAAAAATATGTGTCCCATCTAGAGATTTAGAGACAGTCAAATAGGTAAAAATATCTTGGGTGGTAAAAAGAAAATTAATGAGGTACTTAAATGTCTCAACGTTGTTGGGGAACAGCAATAGAATGTTTTCGATGGTCTGGTTCATAGAAATCTTCCTTAGTGTTTTATACTTCTGGTGATTGAATATTTTTATTATTTATTATTTGACAATTGTGAGTTCATCCTCCTTGTGTATTGTTTACATTGATAATTCAACATATTCAGTAAATTAATTGTTAAAATTAATATAGATAATTGTCTGGGCAACATTACTAAAATTTAAAAACTTCTAGAGTAACATTACTTCTAAATGAAAACTTTATGAAGACAATGCACCTTAACAAAAATAATAAAGATTATATATGGATTGCCGACTTAGTACATTTAGTCAACTAACAATTAAAATTTAAACTGAGATAACAGGAAAAGTAAAATTACCCACACAAAAAATTACAGAACAAAATAACCAATATATAGTAACTTCCAAGACAAAATAGTCTCTTAATCCTTAAAACAAAGCATCGGAACCAGATATGTGCAGGTTATAACTAATTTTGTTATGCGCGGTGGTTTTTAATCTTGGCATAAGTAAAGTTAATTTTTCTTAGGATTCACATGAGAATTGAAAATTAACCCTATGTTTAGAGGAAAAGAAAATTAGATGAGAAATAAAATTTACTACTCCTTTAGTACTATATATAGGACAGAGAGAATAAATTGAGGAACCCACAATGAGTGGAGGATTAATCCTTGACCTACTGGACTGGAGATACCTTGGGAAAGCAAAAGAAAAAAAAATAGAGAATAAATTTTTTGATCTTCTTTATAAGGCGTCTAATTAAAGTTTTAATATAGATGTACAATTTTATTTTTAATTTATTATTGTGTTGATTTTATTTTCATTTAGTACTATGTATATTAAATAAGGGTAAAATTAAAAAATTGTAGAATTTTATGACAAGATTAACGAGATTTAAGGTTTCCTGTATGAAAAATGTTAAAAGTAACTTATATATAAGGTCATATATGTGTTTTTTAGAGTTTTCAAATTTAATACTCATTTCTTCCTTATTTCTCTCTATTTTTCTCCCAGCCTAAATCTCTTTGTCCAAAGCAGAGAACTGGATCCACCGTATAAAAGCAACTCCTTCAATTTTGTTTAAAAAAGTATAATGCTCTAACTAGTTGTCCCCCTCAGTTGGGTTTGAAAAACGTGCATATTTTAATTGGAAAAATAATAGTTACAAAAAATCGCCCAGCCGTCTACCTACCCCGAGAGCCAAGGCCATTTAGGTCTTTTTGTTCTTTGGCCATAGATAATTAAACAGCAAGCCTACTTTATGAAATAATCATCCGTTAAATAATATAATATTCCCCTATTGTTATTATAAATATGTAATGTTTGACTGACGTGTTAAGACCTTAAACATGTTTATTTGTCTCAGGCCATATCAAAGTACGGTGCTCCCTCCAGACTCAAATGACTGAATAAAATAACATTAACCAACACGATTAATACATTTGCAGGTAATTTTTGAATGGTTTTGCATGTAATTTTGCAAGTCACATTAAAATGTTTGATGATAGGTTCAAGAGAGTTTGATGGGAAAAATATAGCTTAATGGTTTTGTTAATTGAAGAATCTTATCATTATTTAAGGTACTCACCAAACCAATAACAATAAGATACTCCCTCCATTTTAAAATGTGAATCTTTATGTGTGTGTGTAAAAAGGTAGTATTGCCTTTTACACGGGTCGTCTTTTTAAATTCCACACCGCATTTATTAATATTTCGCCCATCGTGTAATGCCTTCAGCTGTAATTTCCAAAACATATTTATGACGCAGTTTTTTTTTCCTATTTTTAACAATTATAAATGAATTCAGGGGAAATTTAAAAGTGTTGGCACAGTGCCTATGTGCAAGTTAAATATGGACTGGACTCTTGAGCCCTTTACAAGCTCATCTTTATAAGATATATTATGTACTCTTGTTATCTCTTTTTTCCAAGTGGGACTTTTTTGAGACACACACATACTCCAACAAAAAGTACATACTACTTTAGTCCTATACAGAGGGTAGAGAGAAAAGAAAAATTTTGGTCCTATTTATAAGATAGAGAGAAAATTTCAATATGAATGTATAAGTTTGTCTTTCATTTATTATTATATTAAGTTTTTGTCATGTAATATATTATATATTAAATAAAGGTAGAGTTAGAAAGTTATTAAATTTTATGGAAGAACTAATGATGTTTAAGATTTTTCTTGAAGTGTGTGCAAAAATGCTAGAAGCACCTTATATATAAAATTGAATGCATTATTTTGTGGCCCAAACTTAACTAATATGTGACAGGTAGCTATTAGTATTACTTTTTGGCTCTTTTTGGCACGCGTTAATGATTTTTGATGGATTAGGATAATAATTACGATTGAGATTAAGAGAGGGGTTGAAGTATAAAATAAAGTTTGGTACATAATAATAATTGGAGGTACTGCTTAGATTAATTTTATTTCATAATTAGTTGATATGCCCTTCTTGTCTTAATTTTAATTATATTGTGTGAAAGGGATTAGGTTTAGGTTAAAATTAGGAAGATTATTTTTGTCTAAAAATATTTTAACTAAGGATATTTTTATCTTTACAATTTTATAACCCCTGGATTGAAAACTCAATACTGGGGGAGATAACTTTAAACCAATCTCACATTTGTGGTATTGTCATTCCTTAAATATTGTCATTCCCTTATACCAAACAATTCGAATAGCTTAATCCCTTACTCATTCTATATTCTTACACCCATTACCTCATACTAAACGTAGCATTTGAGTTTTTTCCCCATGAACAGTACTACTAATTACACAAGCATTTAACTGGCAGTGTGAATCTACTACAAAGAAATTAGGATTTTACACTCTCTTCAAAGGGATATATTTTTTTCTTATAACAAATGCACGACAGAGTAAACATTTAGAACTTATTTGATTCTATCTTTTTTTTTAGAACAATTTTTAGAAATAAATTTTAAAAATAAAAAATGTGTTTTTGAAGTGATGTGGCGGCGGCGATAGTCAGTGGTGACATGGCAGTGATAATTATTAGTAGTGTGGTGTCAATAATAAATGTACAAGAGTGTTCAGAATGTATTTTCTATTCACATATGAGGTATCATTTTTTATACAAGGAGATTAACACGTATAATTAATGCACAGTCGCGTAATCATAATTACAGAATAATAAGGAATCAAACCTAATCAATCTTAATTATGTACAGAATATTTCTTAATACTCCCCCTCAAGTTGGAGCATAGACATTAATCATGCCCAACTTGTTAAATACATATTCAACTCAAGTCCCAATTAAAACTTTTGTTAGAAAGTCACTTAATTGATCACTATATCGCACATACCCTGTAGAAATAAAGTTTCCTTTAATATTGTCTCTGATGAAATGGTAGTCGATCTCAATACGCTTTGTTCGTCCATGAAATATATAGTTGGATGCTATATGTAGAGTCACTTTATTATCGCATAACAACTTTGCAGGCAATGAAGTCGTTATACCGACCTCATTCGTGAGTTGGAAGAACCATACAATTATTGTATAGATTGAGACATGGCTCTATATTTTGCTTCTGCATTGGATTTTGATACTACATTTTGCTTCTTATTCTTCCAGGAGACTAAATTTCCTCCAACAAATATGCAATATCCAGTGGTGGATCTCCTTGTTGATTTAGAGCCTATGTGATTTGCATCACAGAAATATTCAAACTTAGTATGTGCATAATTCATGTACAGCACACCACGACCTAAAGATTCTTTTAAATAATGTAAAACATCTCCTAACACTTCCCATTGAGCAACTGTAAGAGCGGTCATAAACTGACTTAAAGCTCTCACAATAAATGTTATATCAAGAGGAATCATTGTGAGATAATTTAATTTCCCTATGAATCTCCTATATCTCAGGATATTCAAATGGTTTTATCTTCTCTAGATCAATCTTTTTCTTCATATCATCAAGAAGTTTATCAAATGATATACATTTATCAATATGCAAAAATGGATTAGATATTATAGGAATATTATTTTGTGCTGCTCCAAGTTTTTCAGTTTCACTCAGGAGATCAATAAAATACTTCCCCTGAGCAGAAAAAAACCTCTCTTGCTTCCCACAACTTCAATCCCAATAAGAATTTGAACAGTCTTAAGTCTTTAGTTTGAAAATGAGAATTAAGAAAGACCTTAAAATCTAAGATTCCAAAGGCGTTATTTCCTGTGATAATAATATCATCAACATACACCACTAGAAGAATCATACTAGCATCTGATTGCTGATAGAATACATAATGGTCACATTTACTCTGAAGTAATCTAAATTTCTTAACTATTGAAGAGAATCTGTCAAACCAAGTACGAGAACTTTGTTTTAAGCCATATAGATTTGAAGATAGCACATTTTCGCTTCCCCCTAACAACAAACCGAGGTGGTTGCTGCATATAAACATCTTCAAGAAGATCACCATTCAAAAATACATTCATAATATCCAGTTAATGAAGATCCCAATTATAAGTAGAAGCTAAGAGATAAAAAGATGAACAAATGTCAATTTGGCAACAAGAGAAAAAGTCTCAGAGTAGTTAATATCATAGGTCTAAGCATTCCCTTAGCAACCAGACACGATTTCAAATGCTCCAACGAGTCATCAGCTTTAGTTTTGATTGTAAACACCCATTTGCACCCAATAGTTTGCTTCCTCAAAGGAAGATCAACAAGAGTCTAAGTATCGACCTTTTCAAGGGCCATAATTTCTTCATTCATTGCAGCACACCAACCAGGATGATCTAAGGCTTGGTGAAGAGATGTGAGAATGATAATAGAATTTAAAGAAGCAATGAAGGAATACAAAGTAGAGGACAATTTGTTGTAAGATACAAAGGAATCAATGGGATATGCACAATTAGCATAACATTACGAGAGGCAATGGGTATGTTTACCTTTACGAAGGGCTATAGGTGAGACATAAGGAGAAATAGAAGGCTCAGATGGATCAGGCACATAAAAGTTAATGGTAGAAAAATCAGGGACTAGATCTGACGATGTTGAAGATTTAGAGAGAAGTAGCAGCTGAATCACTACCTGGAAAATCAGGAACCAGAACAGGTGCTTGCATTAGTGCAATAAGATCAAAATAAAACAAAATATCATCAAGACTAGAACTAACATCAATAGATATGTGGGAATCTGAAGATGAGAAGAATGGAGTGGGCTCATGAAAAGTGATGTCAATAGACACAAAATAGCATTAAAGATAAAGGAATAGTAACGATATCCTTTCTGAACATGTGAATAGCCAAGAAAGACATATTGTAAAGACTTAGGATCAATTTTACTAAGACCTGGATGAATATCTCGAACAAAATAGACACAACCAACATTTTTTGGATCAATAAAAAACATACTTTGCTAAGGAGATAAGACCATAATAGGTTTATCACCCAGAAGGATATAAGACGGCATACAATTAATCAAAAAACAAGCAGTAGAAACAACATCAAACCAAAAAGATTTTGGAACTCTCATTTGAGACATTAAGGCTCGATCAACTTCTAATAAGTGCTGGTTCTTTCTTTTAGCAACACCACTTTGTGCGGGCATGTCTAGTCAAGATGGTTGATGAAATGAGAAAATAACTCAGAACGTCGCTTTATAAAATAAAGCCATATGGTTTGGGAATAAGCATCCACAAATGTAATAAAATATCAAAAACCAGTTTGTGAAATAACAGAATAAAGACCCCAAACATCAAAATAAACGAATTCAAAGGGGATGCAACTCATTTATTGACTCAAGGAGGTAAAAATACACAATAATGCTTAGCAAACTGACATGACTCACAGCCTAAAGTAGACACAGACGAAAAATGAGGATACATCTTTTTTAAAGAAGACAATGAAATATGATCCAAACGACAATGGACTTCAAAAGGATACGAGCTACCTATGCAAGCAACTAACTGTGGCACCCAATCATTAAGGAAGTAATGGCCACCAGTCCATAGCATCTACCAATAATCTTCTTTGTCGTAAGATCTTGTATCACATAATGGTCAGAAAGACAGAGACAAAGCAGTTTAAATTTCGAGTAAGTTTACTTGGAGACAAAGATTAAATGTGAGGTCAGGGACATTTAGAATATGTGATAATGAAAGTGATGAAGTAATGTTAACAGTGCCTGATCTAATGACACAGGTAGGAGAACTATTGGCTATAAATATAGAGGATGGATTAGCATAAGATGCATATGAAGAAAATAAATTATGATTACCTATCACATGGTTAGTAGCACCAGAGTCTATGATCCACTTCATGGAAGAAGTGGCAAGACAAGAGTTATTACCTATAGTAAGAGCACAAGATAAACTAGACTGCATCATAGTACTCAAACCAGAGTTGTTAAAGGACTCAGGAGTCTGGACAATATGAGCAGAGCGACCACGCTGTTGATCATGTTGATTTTTATTCTGCAATTTCTAGCAATTGCGTTTGATGTGGCCGGATTCCTTACAATAGTTACAAATGACATTTATAGTAGACAAACCATGAGCTAGTATAGGAGTGGAGTAGTTTCGGTTTTCAAACTGACCACAACTTGCTAAGGCGCTCGTATTAAAAGTGGCCATTGATGAGTTCAAACTATCAGCACAAAGCACTCATGAAAAAACATTGTTAAGGGAGGGTAACTTATAACTAGATAAAATTTGAGAGCGAACAATCTCACAGGAGGGATCAAGAGCTTCAAAGAAACAAATTATGGCCTAAGTTTCCATATTAGTAGTTAAAGTCTAAAGATCTGTATTAGGAAGCATCAATACTTTCATCTCCTCATATACACGTTTAAAATCATAAAAGACATCCTTCAAAGGACAACCCTTTTATTCAGCTCGATAAAGTCCCTTGCAAACTTTATGAGTACGAGTAACATTCCTTTGCCAGCAAACATGAATTCTAGAGAAGACATTATTTCCTTAACAGTATTACAGTGACTAATAGAAGTAAGAACACAAGGTTCAACAGAGTTTCAAATTTGAAGGTGGATCTTGAGTCAGGTGAACTTCTTTCTCAATAGCCAGTAAATAGACACGAACAGTCTTATTCCAATCACAGTAATTGGTCCAATTCAACTTAAAATCAATGATTTTAGCCATCATATAAAAAGTTGTAGACACCAACCAATCTTAGTTCAGCAATAAGAAATAATTGTCTAGAAAATCAACAACACTGATTGTCTCAAAACGCACAATAGAAGCGCAAAAAAAATTGAACTTACGGGCCAAACAATTCTGAACTCAACCGAACAAAAAATTCTAGAAACGGAACGGAACAATTATGCCTACAAGAACATAACCAAACTGAACCTAATTGAATCAAACAAAATGGGAATATCCAGATCAGAACACGAAAAATCAAACAATGGAGTTAGAGCTCGAAATCACAGGGGCATACTGTGTTGACACCAGTGATAAAAATTGGAGAAGACAGCGACAAACCACCCAGGGTGTGCCCTCACGAGCCGTCAAGAGCTTCTTAATGAGGAGGCACGTGATGTCCACACACTGTCAAGGAGACCTCCAATGATGATGAAAATTCAGGCAAGGACCAATCTGGGGACAAGGATAACAAGAACTGAAATCACTCTCTTCCTTTGTGAACAGTATGTGAACACGAAAAAAAAATATAACTATTTTAACATGACTCTAATACCATATACGAGAGTATTCAGAATGTTTTTTCTATTTACATATGAGATACTGTATTTATACAAGGAGATTGACGTATATAATTAATATACAGATGCGTAATCATAATTATAGAATAATAAGAAATTAAACCAAATCAATCCCAATTATGTACATAGCATTTCATAATAATATATAAATGAAAGCTTAAAAAAATAAAAAACAAAAATAAGAAAACAACTGAAAATTACGAGTATATTTAAAAACAACTTTCTAGTTTCTGTTTTTAAAAATAATTGAGTAATAAACAACATTCCAAACAAACGGAAAAAAAACTGTTTTTAAAAATAACATCAAACAAACTCTTGATTACTGTTTCATACCCTCTTATGCCTTCAAACAATATTCATACAAATAAAAAAGATCTCAAAACTCATCCGACTTGTCCAATTTTTTTTTTCTTGGAAAAAATACTAGTACGACCCGCATTAAATACAATCTCCAAAAGAGTTCACATTCTCCTACCGTCAGCAATAAATAAGAATAAAAAAGTTATACTCTACCACTACAAATGAAAAAAAAAAAACTCTACATTGTATTAAACACATTAAATACAATCTTAAAAAAGTTTCACATTTCCCACATCAGCAGGTCAGCACTAAATAAGAATAAAATTATACATAATAAATAACAATCAATACGGTGGCTTACTGTCTTGAAAAAGAATCACAAAATTCCCCAAATAGAATTATAAATGTCCTAGAAAAAGGATATAGTGGAGTAATTGGCTATTAATACAGTAGATTAATAAATTCTGAATTCAAACAATTTTCCTTAAAAAAAAAACCAAAAAACAATGGATGGAAGTTGAGGCGCCCATGTTCTGGGGCGATGACGAATAGACTAAAGGCTTATTTTTGAGCTGTGGGTTGGTAAAGCGAGACCGTAGGAAACAGAAGTAAAGATTCGAAGAATCACGTACCAATTGACTTTTGTAAATTAAACGTGAGATATTGGATTTGTAGAAGACAGATTCCCACCTTTACTTTTTCTATTTTTTTTATTTTTTATTATTAAATTAATATTTTAATATTCTACATTCAATTTAAATTACAATGAACAATGACAAAAAGTAAAGGAGAGATAAATGAGAGGGATTTGTAAGGCACTCGCTTGCTTGCAATGCAAGTGTTATGATTATTAGCCACGTCCCACTGAAGTTTAATAATTTAATACCCTCGCCCAATGACTTATCGTGCTCCAAAATATAAGATGTCTTTTAAAAATAATTTTAGTCCAACATATAATAGGATGATGGGGTAATTAATTATTATTTTTCACTCTTAGTCACTATAAGAAAGTGAGGAGGGGTGACAAATAATAAATACTCACTTTTTTATTTTAATTGTAAGACTTAATTAAAAATTTAATTTGTTCTTAAATATAAGATTCATATCCACTTTATCTTTTATATTTAATCACTTTTTCTCAAACTATTTTTATTGATACTCCCTTAACTATAATTTGATATTACAGTGATTTAAATACATATATAAAGAGAAATTTTACTTCGTCTCCCACTTCTTATAAATATATACATAAAAAGAAATGACAAATCTGAAATCGTAAATTAAATATATATTTAAAATATTAGATAATATTATATTAATTAACTAATTTAATTATATTTAAAACCGAACAGAATTCAATATATCATATTACTCACTTGACTAAATTGAAGGCGTGGCGTGGCGTGGGTCAGGCTGTCAGCGACTCAGCGCCCATGTTCACCCTTTTATAGAATTATAAACCCCACAAAAAAAAAAAAAAAGGGTGTAAATGTCGGTGCACGACACGTCGACACAACATACTGCTATAAAAGCCTTTGTCTATTTTTTTTCTTTTTCATCTGAACAAATTTAGTGATACTCTAGTACATGTCAATACGAAAGGGCTTGGCGACGTTCATTTGCTAATTGCTACTCCTTAAAATGACATCCAGCCAGGATCACTCAATACAATAAATGCAACTTCAACTTAAGTGTATTGCCAGACTAGTAGTGGGGATTTGGATTAGTGTGGATTTTATGTTGGATCAAGCAAATATTTCATCACAAATTTTTAAATAACTAAGCTACATACCCTTGTTGTTTCAAATGTTAACTATATTCTTTTTAATACTATCCCTTTTGTTTTTTTTTTTGCCATACTTTTTAATACCCTTGGATAGACCTCGTTCTCACTCTCACAAACAGAGTAAATGCCCTTGGATGGATAGAATGAACATGAAGACATTTCTTCTGTGATATTCCATGCCTTTTGCATTGCTAATAACACTGCTCCGCAACCAAAATTTTCCCAACTAGAATCACCTTCTCTTGGATATGATAAAGCCCTACCTCCATCCTCTTTCCATACTAACGCCCCTGCCACCACCACTCACTCACCTCCACACTTCTCTCCATCATCCAAACACCACTAAGAAGCGGCCATGCAATTCCCTCACTATCACTCTTGTAACATCTTAATTTTTATTTAAAATTTTAATCATAATTAAAAAATAATTAATTAAGATAAATAAAGTTATATTTTAAATAATTAAATAAATTTTTTTTACTTAAAATATGATTTATGATAGTAAAAAAATTAATGGAATAAAATAAAAAATAAAATAAATAAAATATATTAACGTGTGAGTAAAAAAAAGGAAAAAAAAAAGAAAAAAGATGAAGAATTTTTATAATATAATATATTAGAAAATCTGATGGTGAGCACCACAGTCGGTGAATTGAGGAGTATTATAAATACCCCTCCGGCGTCTAATAGCCTCCAGCGTTATTTCGAGCAAGAGACGACGCGATCAGGAACCAGCGGTAATTGAAAGTTCATGTTTAAAATTTGTAGATTATTTTGATACTCAAAATCACTTCTAATCATAAAACATGCTTATAAAATTTGTTCTATAGAATTTTCTTTTTCTTATGATTATAATTTTTTGCAGATTTGAGAAAAATTTTGGGTTACAGTTTTGGGAAATTTTTGAGTTTTGATAATATAAGACTATAGAAATGAAGAGGGATGTTTGTAGATAATTTTAATTGGTTTAGATTTTGATTTGATTGTTTTATGATTTTATAATTATTTTTAGAGAAATTAGGCCCAAAAATGATTATTTTGGAATTGTGTGACTTACTAGATTCTGTGTTAAAGCAATTTTATGTTGAAAATCTAAATATTAAATTAGGGATTTTACAAGATTATATGTAATTTGTATTAACTTATGATTCAAATGAGTTAATTGAGTTGAGAAAAGTATTAAATTAAGCTTAAAATAGATAATTGGGATTAAAGTGTGAAATTGAAATTTTTAGGTAATTAATTCAAAGTTTTAAAATCATATAATTGTGTAAATTATTTCATTTATATATTAAATTTGTATCTACATTATTGTGTAGATTGATTGTGATTGAATTGTGGTTTTTACCTTAATTTGTCAAATGTTGTAAAATTCAGTTTGGAGTTGAGGTGACCGGGATTAATTTATTTTATATGTTTGTTATAGACTGTAAGGTGTTTTCTAACCCTTAATTTATTTAGTATGAGTTATATGTATTTTGAAAAATTAAGTGTATGTTTGAATATTAACTACTTTAGTAAAGTAGTGTATCTTCCAACTGTATGTATAAAATGTGACTATAATTGAGATTGGTAATATTATGATATTATGATATGTATGGAATGTTATGGTTGTGTAATCCTTCTGAATATTATTTTTGTGTATGTTGTGTTTTGTTATGGGGTTTGTGCGATTGTGTATAAGAGATGTGGTGAAATTGTGTGTCCATTGGCTATACCACGTCCAGAATATATAAGGAGGAGCATGATGGATGAGTGAGGATTGTTTAATTATGGAATGTAACTATTTTATTATTGAGAATATTGTTATGATTATTGATAAATATGCTTATCTGACCTGCAATCATTTCTTGCATATTTTGTAAATTAATTATGGTTACTGAGACTTCATGTCTCACCCCATTATTGTTGATATTTTTTAGATGAAACCTCTCATCCTAGTAGAGGTTAAGGGAAGCAGGTGAAAACATATGCAACAGTAGCCGTGTATGCCTCTTAAAATTTTTGGGGACTTTATTGTTTATATATTATAATTATAGGACTATCATATTTTGATATACTTTGATATTATTCTGGATAACTGTAAAATTCTTATTGGGCCTAAGGGCTTATTCATACATACTTTGATTTTTGGTGGATCCACAATATTTTATGTGTTAGGAACTGTTCTGTTTAAACCCTTTGTGATGAGATTCAGTGTTATGGATGTGGACTTGTAGGCTGGGTTTATATCCCTTTTCTGATTGTGCTCATAGTCTTATGTATGAGTTATTGTAGTGGGTTTGTGGGTGTGTTTTATGCCCTATACCTCAATGTGCTTATCTTTTAGATTAATCAAAAAATTTTCGAAAATGATAGACGAATTCTTTTTATAATCATGATAGGCCATTTGAATTCAGTTTTACTCTTTTCTATCATAGTTAGTCTTATAAGTGTATTTTATTTTTTTTAACCATGATAGTATTTTAAAAATGTAGTTTGAAACTTTTCTATTATGGTTAACTATTTTAAAAATACATCTGAATGATTTAATACATATTAATTATACTTAATATTTTATTTATTAAAAAGGGTCTTTTTAACTCCGATACAAACAAGAAACTCTAATGCTCTCACGGAGAGAAATTGTTATTTTTGCGTTCCAATTCATTTGCTAATTGCTACTCCTTTGCCTCCTTAAAATGCCATCCAGGATCACTCAATACAGCTTCAAATTAAATATATTGCCAAAACTAGTAGTGGGGATTTGGATTAGTGTGGATTTTATGTTGGATCAAGCAAATTTTTCATCACAAATTTTTAAATAACCAGGCTACCCTTATTGTTTCAAATGTTAACCATCTTCTTTTTAATACTATCCTTTTTGTTTTTGCCATACTTTTTAATACTATCCTTTTTGTTTTTGCCATACTTTTTAATACTATCCAAACAATTGGACAACTCATTCTTATTCCTGTAGATTTTATGTACTATAAAATTTTTTCACGCTACATGTATTTGAAATCTACAAATTTAAATCCATAGTCCATTTATCCAAACCTCACATTAACTTATTTTCACATTATCTTCCACATGATAAAAAATTATCTTCTTCTGCGTTGTTATTAAATAAAGGGCTAAAAATTATTGGCAAAAGAGAGAAGAGGGGGAATGATAAAAAATACCACTTAAATTTTAAAGTCTTAAATTAGTTTTATTCTTTTTAAGAGTAGGATTTATTACAAGAGTATAACAATTATTAACTCTTCTTAGCAAGAAATTTCTAATTTAAAATTTTGAAAATCAAGTGACTTTTTTTTTGTCTTTTCTCCAAACAAATAAATAAAATAAAGGGCTAAAAATTATAGAGCATATGTAATTGTAGCATAATATGCTAATTAGTCTTCAAGACTCTTATTTTTCAAGGGTATGATTCTCTAAAAGTTATTTGTCTTCAGGACAATATATAATAAAATACTTTTTTAAAACTAAAAAACTCTTTTGTGCCATTTGATATTTGAATTATAAAACTCAAAGGCTTCACCATTTATAACACTTTAATCATCATAATGCCACAAAATGTTTTTTTCCATGCGTTTTATTAGAATATCGAAAGTGACATGATGGTCTTTTACTAAAAAACCATTATAAAAAATGACATGACTTCTGGTTATGATCTCATAGGTATTGTGGCTACTAGCCATTCAATAAAATTTAAAAAAATAATGTAATGAAATAAATTAAAATTAATATATAATTAAATATAAACAACACGCACAACAAACTAGATAAGAGAAAGGGAAAAAGTCATATAAACAATATAAATTATATATATCACACTATGTGTGTGTGAGAGAGAGAGAGAAAGAGATAGAGAGAGAGAGCAAATTACAGGATGAAAAAATAATATAAAAATAGCAACAAAAAAGATTAAAATAGACAACATAAAAAAATAAAAATAAAAATAGCTATAGAACAACAAATAATGTAAACTAAAAAGATTAAAAAAATGTAGAAAATAATAATATATAATATAGTATGAGAATAAGAAAATTAGATATTAGAAGAAATAGAAAACCAAACCGTAGGTCTTTAGAGCAGACTCGTGCTAATAACGTGTTATAAAAATAAGAAGAATACAAGAGACAAATTTGGATGAAAGATAAGCAAGACAAGAGAGAATTTAGAGAGTAAAGAGTGAGTGATTCTTATTTCATTCTTTACTACAGGTATACTACATAATGCTCTATTTATAGGCCTTCATTCTCAATCAAGGATTACATAAACAATTTAATCATCATTAGTCCACAAATTGTAACATTTGAATTATGAGTATAAAGACTCGTAAAAACCATTTAATAGTAAAGTTATGGAGTGAAGCATATGAAAGGCCAAAAATTAAGTGCTTGTACGTTCCATAATTTTACAAGCAATTCATTTAGAAGTCCTCGTACGGAGGATTCGGTAGTTTGGGGATACATATGAACATGGTGATCGCCGCCCTCTCAAAAGTGACGGTGCCAACGGCCATCCATTTATTGTCCCATGTTCTATGTAACACTTGCAATTCTGAGGCGCAAGAGATTGCATTTAATGCTCAAGTCTCTCCCCACCGTTCGATTTTCTTATTTCAACTTTCCAGTCGTTTTAACCTTATTTTCACATATTAAAAAAAAAAATACTATGGTGATTAAATTTTAACATTTCCCTTTTCTAACAGAGGTTAGGAAGATTGAAAAGCAACCACTGACATCCCTCCTTCAGTTATTTTTATAATTCTTATTATTTTTTGGCTGATTCTTAATATAATCAACCTTATTTTTATATCTTAAAATTTAGACTATCTTATCATTTTCTACTCATATTAAATATATACCCTAGTATTAAATATCCCCAATTTACTACTAATTTTCTAACATATAATCATTTATTATATATTCTCTATCACACTTTCTACTTATTCTCTTTCATGTATTTTTTGTTCACTGTAAGTTTAGAAAAAATATGACATTTATGACATATTTATTTATTTAACTAATTTT
This sequence comes from Acacia concinna, assembly GCA_037177275.1. NCBI lineage: Eukaryota > Viridiplantae > Streptophyta > Magnoliopsida > Fabales > Fabaceae > Acacia > Acacia concinna. Next base: position 6,849,324 of record JBAGKO010000010.1, read on the forward strand.
AACCTTCAATTAATTTTTCGCATTAGAAAGAAAGTTGTTTATTAAAAGGATCACAATTAAAAAAAATTATTTATAAAAAAGACTAGAGACAATATGTTGTGATCCCCCTTCCCAAAAGGGTAATTGATGTATATTTATCCAATAATTAATGTTTAAATGTAACTAATCTCACCTTTCTCTTTCATTTATAACTTTATTTGATTTGAGCAGAGTTAAAATTTTGAAAAAAATAAATTGAAAATTCAAAAATGTATTCACTCTGATCAATAAGTGACTCAATTTATTTTATCGCAAATAATACGTGATTTAAGATTTTGCAATTTTCATATTATTTTTTAATCATTTTTCCTATTTTTTTTTTTTCAATTGCTGATAAGGTAGCTGAAAGTTTATTTTTTTGGTTTTTTTTTGGACAAAAAAGTTTATATTTTTCTCCCAATTAGCAATTGCTATATATTTGTACAGCCTTAGAATTGTACTAGCCATGCGTATCCAAGCATTATAGGGGTTCTATTATGACTGTGTTTGTGTGCGAGTTTCATATTTGTCCTTTATCGATGAAATGGTTAATAAATATAATTATATAAGAGAAGTCCGAGGCTCAATGCGATTCAATGCTTTAGAATATTCATCCTAAAAACACTATATCCTATTTTTGTTATCTAAATGCATGATCTAGTTTATAGTGCATATAAAACTATAAATAAAATTTTACAGTTTATAAGGATTTAATAATAAGAAGTGAACACATTCATTATGAAAATTTCATATAGGAGCAGTATATAAGATAAGATTCCCTTTAATTATGCACACATACTCCTTTTGAAGCAGAGCATTCACTCTGAGACTGCAAGATTGATAATATTTCAAAATCTTGAATCCAAAAGAAAAAAGAGACCACGACGGCAGGCATGGTTTTTTCAAAGCGACATATTTGAAACAAATAAATGAAAACTGAGAGGAAAATTAAATTCCACAGATTTTGGATTAAATTCCTATAGTATGTGGGAGGCCATGCGCTAGAAATAGAACGTTAGTAAAGATCTCCTTGCAAATGGGTGACAACATTTCATTTCAGTCTGAAGTTGATTCCCATGACTCGCAGGGGCAGTGACACACTTATTCTAATCGCGTTGTCGCATCAACGTTTTATTTAATTTACCCACATCTTTGACTATACAAAAAGAAAAAAACATAAGTTTAAAATATTGAATAATACCACCCAATGTTATTCTGGGTCCCCATATCAAAAGCATCCAAGAGCCACTCATCTTGCATTGCATGATGGGCTTCGTTTCACACACACAAACACATAAATATAAATATAAATATAAATGGTGGGTTGGTAAAGTTGGTGGCTGGAAAGCAAAAACAAAGATGGAGAAGTGAGTAGGTCAAGAAATGAATATAAGGATAATGTATTGATGACTTGTAGCGTAGCCGCCACCAGAAGCAGGACATCGACTAGAACTCTTTTTCTTTGGGGTTGGTGATTGATCAGTGCGATCTAAAATACCAACCATTGATACTGATGCTTTCCTATTTCAACCATTTTCTTACAAGCTAACTAAAGACCTGCCTCGTTTCACCATATTCTAGCATGCAGTTACAAATCCCTGCATTTATTACACTTTTACCTATGTTTAGATGGAGAGAAAATTAGAAGAACAAAACTTTTACAAATAGTAAGTCTTTTTATAAAATTTTTAAACTTAATATTCATTTTTTCTTATTTCTCTTCACTTTTCTCTCCATTCAAACACAACTTAAACTATTTTACTTGTTTGCTCGTTTCCAGCGACATGCCATTCACTCACTTTCTCTTCCTAATAGTCGGTTCGGATGAAAGCCCACTAAGTCTAAAAAATAAATGGATAGCCCACGCTCAACAAAGAATGGAACGAGCTTCCTGCTTGTCTTTTTGGACTAGTAGAAAGAGCTTGTTTCATCTAGATCGTCTCATTTAGATAATCTAAATCTTATCTGAATAGTTCACATTTTATTTTTTAAAATTTTTAAAAATAAAAAATCATTTTTTAAAAAATGTTAATTGAGAGATTATTTTTATTTTAATTTCTCTACCTATTAAATATTTTTTTTAAAAAAAATTAAATCTGGGACCGTCCCCGGTCCCCATGGGCGAGCTTCCCCTGTTGAAATTGGATCCACGAAGAATACATATGGCCCGTTTGTTTAATATTTAAAAAAAAAAGAATTAGCAGGAAGGGAAAACATAGAAAAATACCATTTGAATTATAAAAACCCCAATATGTCGACTAAATTAGCAAAATGACAAGTAAGTGATTTGGTAGGGATATGGTATTTTGAAGTTTATATGTTACTCCCTCCGTCCCAAAATATAAGAGACAATCATCACCCTTACTCCGTTCTAAAATATAATAAACATTTGAAGAATGTTTTATACTTTAGTTTTTTTTTTCTAGTTTTGATCTTCTTTAATACTAACGTATTAATGCTTGTGCCAACAATAAAAGTCATCATTTCTGAGGAGGGAAGAGAGGGGAAGGGGGAGAGAGTGATAGACTTTAATAAGAGTATTCTCTTTCTTATTCCATATATCCTCATTAATAAGGATATTTAAGTAAAAATGAGTAATAATTATAATATACTTAATAATCTTAACTACCATTTCAAACCACGAGATTCGGATAAATGACTCTTATAATTTGAGACAGAGGGAATAATAACTTGTGTAACAATTAGCAACTTGTGCATGCATAATAACAACCTAAACAATTGAATTTATGAATTTCTATACATGAGTTGTCAACACTTCAACTCTAAAATCATAAATTTTTAATAGATCGCCTGTTTGATATTTTACAAATTTAGTAGACGATATTGGGTTTTTTTTTTATAATTCAAGTCGTATTTTTACTTCATTTTTCCTTTCCATATATCATGAAAAGTGCCCATAACTGGATGCTTGCATTTTCTGCGAACATGGTTGTTGAAACAGCAGCATGCATCAGCTGCATTTTCATGATACCTAGCTTTAAATTTATGGTTTTTCCTCATTGAAACATTGGACTACAGCAAAGTTTTCAAGTTAAGGAGTAAGGACTGGTCATCATCTACATGCAATTCTACTACTCGAATCTCAATGAACATTGAAACAGCTTTTATGTGTTGTCACGAGTGTAGAAAACTAGAAACAACATGTATCATCAATCTACAATTCCATCCACAAATTATAAGCCCAAAATCAATCACGAAACAGGGCATGCAAAAAATTGTAACATACAAAACAGGGACTCTGCCTACATCACTGCCAGAGCCGCCGAGCGATCGAAGCTGCCCCGTAGTCCTCTGTTTCTGATTATCTTCTTCTTCTTCTTCTCCCCACCTTCCATCTGTTTCCCGAACGGAATATTCGCCGTCAGCGCCGGAACCTGACCATTGTTCTCCTTACTAGCCCCGCCGTTAACCAGTATCCTCGTGATTCCCACGTAGTGCAGCGATTCTGCTATTTGCAATGCGGTCACGCCCTTATTGGTTCTTGCTTCAACATCTCCTCCCTTCTTCACCAACAGCTCCGTCACGTCGGCGTGGCCTGACTCCGCCGCGCAATGCAACGCCGTGTACCCGTCCTCGTCCTTAGCATCCACGTCCACCCCTTTCTCTAGCAGAGCCCGAACCGCATCCGTTCGTCCTTTGAAGGCGGCTCTGTGAAGCGCCGTCCATCCGTGTTGGTCTCTCCCGTTAATGGACGCTCCGTTCTCTATCAGCTTCTGCATGGTCCTCACATCCCCTTTTCTCGCCGCCACGCAGAGATCGTCCCCTAATTTAAGCGCGTCGAAGAGACGGGTATATCCATTCTCGGCGGCGACGTCATACGCGGTTTTCCCCAACCCATTTCTCACCTCCTTATTGGCACCCTTTTGTAGCAATAGCTTCACCATGTTCTCATCGCCGGTGGATGCGGCTATGTGTAAAGGTGTGTCGCCGTCTCTGGTGTTGCGAACGTCGGTTCTGGCTCCGTTAGCCAACAGAAGTCTAGCGCAGTCTCGTCTTCGTACTTCAACTGCGAGGTGCAAAGCTGTGCTACCATCCTTTGCTCGAGAATCTACTTTAGTCCCTTTCAGTAACAGAAGCCTCAGAACCTCCAAGTGTCCTCCTTTAGCTGCTTGGTGAATTGGCCCCCAAACGGATGATTCTGATCGTTCAGTGTTGGCCTTGTGAGCTAATAGAAGCTCAACGATTAAGGATTCTCCGGAGGAAGATGCAGCCTCAAGTGCGGTTGAACCAGCACGATTGGGAGTTTCTATATCAGGCTTGAATTCGAGGAGTAATTGAACAAGATCAGGTCTGCTCTTTGAAATAGCCAAGTGAAGTAAACTCTGACCTTGTGAGTCCATCGAGTCCGAAGCCTTCCATAACGGGTCGCTTCGTTCCAGGACTTCTCTGATATCATCCATGGAACCATCTGAAACGAGTTGGGCCAAAATTCCCGGACCCACAAACATGATCTTGATGCCACTGTCTATAAACACCTGCTTCTTCTTAGTGGTGAACCAGTCACTTGGAACAGAATCAAACATAGAGGAAGACTCTTTAATTGCTGCACCAGGAATCACCACACTGTGCAGAAGGAAAGAATCATCAGAGTGAGGATAAGAGTGGGGAAGATTAGCTCCTAGTGGAAGATGATAGATGATCTCCAGTGTGAGTGTGGCCAGAGGAGATATAATTCCAGACTGAGGCTTCACTGTGTAACGAGTCTTGATCAGAGGCTGAAGCCTAAAGGCGACAGGCATGGTGTGCATAACGTTGCGTAATGTGATGTGGCCAACGCATTTTTGCCCTGCTTCAACTCTGATGGGAACTATGTTTGATGGGTCTAATCTTATGAGCCTGTCCATATTTCTGATCAAAATATCTGTGCTACAGAGTTCAAGAGTGATCAAGCTCTTCACTTATGGTTGGGTTTGGGAGCAAAAAGCCATGAAATGACGAAGAGAATTCTGAATACGAGAATGCTTTGGGTGGAATAAATTTTAAGGAAGAGAGATGTGCCGGCTGTATCTAAGAGCGTGCCAAGTGGTGGTGTAGAAAACAATGAGACTTGTTCTATCCTGCGTCTGAACTTTATAACTCTAAAACACACAGTTTAGCTTAAACGTTTAAAATCCAATCTTGGTGTCACCAGTAGCTACAAGTCACTTTCACTGTTGTCTTAAGGTTCATAATATTTTACTCCTGAAACGCCGAATTTGCTGTTTGATGCTAGTTTGGCTTTTAGGAAACAATGTTGTCGATGATATTATGATATAGGCTAATGGGACCGGCCACAAGTATAAAGAAATATATACGCAGCTGAGATGCTCTTTCTTATTTGCGTCTTGATAGTTTCAGTGTGAGTTAAGACAAAAAAGTCCTCGTTTGGCCATTTGGAAAACATTCGGTTAGGAGCAACAAGAAACATTTGCGTTTAATGCACCAAGTCAGAGAAACCTTGGTGGTACATTAATTCTTTTACCAGGCCAACTATTTCAACAAGCAGGTTGCCAGAAGACTTTTTCCTTCCTTTTGTTCTGTTTTTGGCCATTCTGAGTTGCACTTATGGCATTTGGCACTGCCTTGCACATTCCTTCGCTTGTAAACTTTTGAACAGCTCAATTGCCTTCTGTGCATGTATGTAACAGGAAATTAATTTACGGTACAAGGAAGAGAATTAGTGAATTACACATTCCATCTATTTAAAGTTAAAAGTGTCATGAGAAGATATGACAAAAGTGAAGTTCCATCTATTTAAATTGTAGTCGCATGCCCTTAAGGGTTGTGATAATTGTTTTGTCTTGAATAATAGGACTTGTCTGAAGTAACTTTGAAGAGTAACTGTTTGATAGTGCGTCTGTTTGCGATGCTGAAAAACGCGACAATAATTCCTTAAAAAAACGTCATTTTCAAATGTCACTTTAATTAGCTTGGCAACTTGCTATGGAATGAAACGATACCCCCAATGAGTTTGTTGCCTGTTTATCAATCCCACCAATTTCATGTGTATAGCTATAATTGTAGTTTATAGAAAATACTCTAAAAAATACTCTTAATTATAAGGGCCCGTTGGTTTTTTCAGAGAATCTTAAAAATATTTTAAAAAAGTTAGTTATATTATTTTAAGACATTAAAATTTGTCGTTTTTCTTTAAATTATATTATTTGACTTATAAACTAATATATAATGTAATAAACTACAATATATGATACGATTAAGTAATGTAATTAGTTTTTTTAAGATTTTTATAGGATTATCTAAAAAAGTTAACGGACCCTTATAATTAAAATTAGAAAGAGTAGCCAATTTTTAACCTCAGCAACACGTCAAAGAAAGAAGGTTCATGCTTCACGTACGTTTCAATTTCGAGATGCGCCACAACTTTTGTAAAGTTGAAAATTTTAGGGAAAATGGCACTTAGGTGCTAAGAACTAAAGATATTTATAAAAAGTCTCCCATATTTGTTCCTTACTAAGAGGTCCCTAGGGACTTTTTTGTTATTATGTTCAAATGGCAAATTACCTTGATGCCCCTGTAACTTTCTGCAGAGGAGATAGAAAGGAAAATATTAAAAAACGTGTACATACTGGTTACAAGCTATGGAGATTTTAACAATTTCGTCAACACGTTTTGACAACTCCTCAGGCGGAGGTACTTATCACTCTGCCATAAAATTGTAACAACTTATCAGATCGCGATGACAACTCTGTAAGCACATTTTGACAACTTCTCAGGAGATACTGTTCATTCCGCTATAGAAATTGTAACAACTTATCAGGTCGTGATGATAACTTCGTCATCAAGTTTTGACAATTCCGTAAGCATGTTTTGACAACTTCTCAGGTGGGGGTACTGTTCATTCCGTCATAAAAATTGTAACAACTTATCAGGCTGTGATGACAACTTCGTCAGCACGTTTTGACAACTTATGACAGGTACTGTTCACTCTGCCATAGAAATTTTAACAAATTATCAAGTCGTGATTACAAATTGTCAAAATGTGCTCACGAAGTTGTCATCACGGCCTGATAAGTTGTTAAAATTTCCATGGCGGAGTGAACAGTACTCCCACATGAGAAGTTGTCAAAACGTGCTTACAGAGTTGTCATTACGGCATGATAAGTTGTAACAATTTTATGGCAAAGTGAACAGTACATCCGCCTGAGGAGTTTTCAAAACGTGCTTACGCAATTGTTAAAACGTGCTTACGCAATTGTTAAAACGTGCTTACGCAATTGTTAAAACGTGCTGACAAAGTTGTCATCAAGGCTTGATAAGTTGTTACAATTTCTATAGCAGAGTGAACAATACCCCCCACCTGAGAAGTTGTCAAAACGTGTTTATGGAGTTGTCATCGCGGCCTGATAAGTTGTTACAATTTTATGGTGGAGTGACCAGTACCTCGCATGATGAGTTGTCAAAACGTGCTTACGAAGTTATCAAAACGTGCTGACGCAGTTGTTACAATCTCCATGGCTTGTGAACAATACCCCGCGCATTTTTTAATATTTTCCTTTCTCTCTCCTCTGCAAAAGGTATAAGGGCATCAGGGTAATTTGTCATTTGAACATAATAACCAAAAAGTCCCTAGGGACTTCTTGGTAAGAGACAAATATGAAGAGACTTTTTTATAAGTATCTTTGATCCTTAAAACCTAAGTACCATTTTTCCCTTACGTTGATTCTTCTATGAGCCCATTTTTGAGTTTCCAAACTTAAAACAATAATCATGAGTGACAAGTACAAGCTCTTGAGAAAAAGGTAATATAAAAACTAGCAGCATAAGTCAGAATTGGGAAACTGAAAGCTTCATAAGCACCCCTTTCAATGTGCACTAGCTTCTCTGTCCATGGTATTCGTTAAAATGTCTTTATGTAACATTGTATAGCTTCAAAAAAAAAACATTATATTTTATATGTGGCATTAACTTAAGGAGGCAAAATTATTCTTTTCTTTTTAAGAATTGAAGCTATTGATTCCAACTCATCTAGCAAGAGGCAATTATGCAATTTCTCTTCATCATTTTGAAGGGGTTTATATAGGATCAGAGCTCTCATTAAAGGGTCAAACTGAACATAAGTTGTTGCCACTCCACTCGACAGCTGAAAGATTTAACATTGAAGCAGAGTCAACCGAAGAATTAATGTTTGTGCTTTGTGTTGGTTTCCATTACGTGCACTTTTGGTTAGATATATAAAACATTTTTAACATTTTTTGAATAAATTAAAAAAAAATTAATTTCATTGAGTCTATCATAAAATCCAACAACTTTCAATCTTTATTTAATATACATTATAATCTATGAAAAAAAAAATTTAATAGAATAAACAAATTAAGGGTGAAATTATATATTTATATAATTTTTTTTCTCACTATCTTATTATTAGACCAAGATTTTTTCTCTTTCTGTTTTATATACAGGATCGGAGAAATATTAATTTTTTTTAAAAAAAAGGCATGGCCGCATGTGAAGACTTTCCTATTGAATTAATATTCCACACATTTCCTTTTTTATATATCTCACATTATATATGTTTTACTGTTTACGGCCGCTGTCTCTGTCAGATACACTTAATGGGTAATATCCTTTTGGTTGTTGTGAGGGCGGTACTATGCAATACTAGTAGTATTTATTTTGAGCTATTATATTATTATTTATCAGTCTTTGCATGCACCTCACCCAGCAATATCATATCATATATAATAGTAATAACATGGTTCTACGGGTAAAACAAGATTAGTTTTATTAGTTTCTTGTAGAGGAATCCAGTGGCGAATATTTTGAGGTCGTTATAATATACTCTCTCTCTCTCTCACACACACACCAGATGAGGACGAATAATGATGGTTCTTAATTAATCCTGTGGGCCTATCTAACTTAATCTTCTTCCACATTTTGGTTTATCAGGGTCATCTTAATTATAAGTTTCTGAGAAAAAGAAAATAGATATAAATAAATTGAGATATATAAATATAACTCATGTATATGTACAAGTCCCCTTGATATAGGACTATATTTAAAATAACAGTGGGAAAAATGATTTATTTGTAATCACATTTTTATAAAAATTAGATTGTGTAATGCAAGGAACCAAAACTAGGACCGGACTGGCCTATTGGACCCCTGTCCGATCTGGTCCTCCTGTGTAGTCGATGGCCGAGTTAAAATTTTTTTTGTAAATGCCCTAAAACAATGTCGTTTTGGGGCATTTTAAAAAAATAATAATAAAATTTTCGGGTCTACTCGGACCTGAACTCGACCCAGCCCTAACCAAGCCACCTTCATTTTCTTTTCCCCTGTTCTTCGTGTCTTCATCGATGAAGAAGAACTGAGGTTGCCATTGCTGAGCATGGAGAGAGGAGTAGCAAGGAAAGGAAGAAGAGGCCTCGCACAAGCACTCTCACTGACACACGCACACACTCGCACTCACATATTCGCTGCAACAGCTCGGCATTAGCAAGTCACGGCGGCGACGGCGAAGTAGCTTGAAAGAACTTGGTGAGCTCGGAATTGCTTCAGTGAACGGGTTTAAGGTAATGAATGATTTTCTCAAACCCTCTGATTCACTGATTTAGCTAAAGTTGAAGATGGTATTTTTTTATCTTTCCCCTGTGCCGTGCGATCTGAAATCTGAGAAGAGCATGCGTTGTTGTATTATTGAGAATTGATTTGTAATTTTTCTCATTGCATTATCCTTCTCTTATTGTGATTTTATCATGCCTCTGAATGTCTGAACTCTCCTATGAACTTTGAAGTCTGAATTGAAGATGGTTTTTTGTGGTTTTTTGTGATTTGTTGAAGATAGATTTTTTGATTTTTTCTGCCTATTGAATTCATATGCTTCGGTCTGAGAGTGTGCTCTGTCATTGTGATTTGGGTCTGCCTCTACCTCTCCCTCATGATATTATATAATTTATATGTATAGGACAACACTCTAGATTGCAACAACTTCTGGCTATAAATTTATGTGATGTTCTCTCTTGAATGATGTAATGCCGATTGAATTGGAAATCT